>PVJH01000275.1:0-250695 GCA_004026705.1 Nesogale talazaci
AAGATTTTGCATCTGGGGTCTTAAAGACGCGAAGTTAAACAAGTGGCTATCTAGCAGAGAAGCAACAAACCCACATCAAAAAAGCACACCAGTTTGTATGATCATTAGTTGTTGACAGAATCAAGTATCGGGCATCAGAAGACCCAAAACAACAACGAAAAACCAGATTGTTGAGAATGAGGGGATCAGAGAAGAGACTAAAAACCCACCTTTAGACAATAGGCCATCCCTTCACAGAATGCTCACAAGGAAGGGATGAGTCAATCAGAGTAGAGTGTAGCACCTTATTTGAGACTTCCTCATCTGCCACTACCAAGATCCAATTCCTCCATTTCAGTGCTGGCAAGACCAGAGCATGTACACTCTATAGATAAGAGCTCACAACATGGCACATGGAATCCAGGTCAGAGAGACCACTCAAGGCCAGAAGTGGGAACCAGGATGCAAAGAGGATGGGGGAAAGTGGGTGAAAGAGGGGAGGCAGGGGAACCGAGAACAATGACTGATGGGTCATCTGCACCCTAGGGGTGGACAAAAAAAACGTGGACTAATGGAGATGAAGTGTGGTGTAAGATATGAAAAGCAATGTATGAGCCCCCAATAAAATGATAAAAGAAAAAAGAAAATTGAATTTAATTAAATTAAGAAGAATTACTCCTATAAAATTAAACAATTCAGAAAAAAGATATGAAAACCATAATAATTTATAATTTATCAAAGGGTCACAGGATTGGGAGCTGAGGGGAAGAAGAGGGAAAAGAGCTGATGCCAAGGACTCAAACAGAAAGCAAATATTTAGAAAATGATGATGGCCACATATGTACAAATATGCTTGATACAGCTGAAGTATAGAATTTTATAAGAGCTATAAACACCCGCCCCCAATAAAATGATTTAAAACACACACACACACACACACACACACGAAAGAAAACGGTGTCATTGAGAAAATAGGCATGGAACTTCCACCCAGGATTTCCCCTCCATCAGGAAAATGTTCCTGATCATTCCTTCTGAGTCTTTGCAAACTGAAGAGTATACTTCTACAGGGAAGATTTCCAAACCAAACTCTCTGACACCAAGTTGATTCCAACTGACAGAACCTTACAGGATAGGGGAGGTCTGAACCTGTGAGTTTCTGAGACAGGACATTGAGGAGAAAGCCTCCTGTTTTTTCTGAAGAGCAGATGGTAGTTTTGAGTTGCTGACTGACGGTTAGCAGACTGACACCTTAAGCACTCAATCATCGGTGATCTTCAGGGTAGGTTAGCTATTTGGAAACACAGCCTTTAGCGATGTTTCAATCTAGATGGTTAAAGAATATGTTGAGAAACAGTTGTTTCACAGTTTGATACTTTTTGTTTAATGAAGTTGTCTATGATTCTGTTTCAAAAAATCAAATAAAACCATCAGATAATGCTTTTTTGCTTTACTCAAAATAACAATAATGAATCACAAATTTTTAGTTTCTTGAAGCAGGTCATTTCCCTTCTAAAGCTAAAGGCAGTGCAGTGGCAAAGACTCAATACTTTAACTTCAGAGAAATGCTTCTGCCCATCACTCCCCTCTTCATGACAGTCACTTCACATCGGTAGCATGAAATGTTTATGATGGGAATTCGCTCCATGGAATTGGTAAGTACTACTAATAAGATAGTTTGTTTTGTTGCTGTGCTTCCTGGAGGTTTTTAAACATTTACTAGCATAGCTGGGGAATGTTTATCCCTAAGGGCAGGATTTTGTGCAATGAAATAAAATAAATAAATTAAGATTCACCTAGTAGCAAGGTTTTCTGTGATTATTTTTCAAATACACTTGGGCAAAGCTAACTTTATTTTCAGAAACAGACTCTCGAAACAAATTTTTCTACTGGAACTGCATCTTACAACAGTTACCTACCACGTCTACCTTGTTTCTATAGTCTTGGAATTCTGCAAAAATTCTTGGAATTCTTGGAAGTCTGCAAAAATAGACCTACTTATTCTGGCATTCTTTTGCAAAGGATGACATGATGGCACAGACAGAAGCATCATAAAAAGGACAGCTCGTTGTGGAACACTGTGAGTTCCTACACACGTTCCCCTTGTTTCTGTAGAACTCTGATTGCTTTCTTATTAACTGTAACACTTGAATGATCTACTTCATATGAGTGTAGTCATTATGACTTACCTTTTATTTACTGTGTTTTTGCTTATATATCATTGGTCCAAACAAATGTAACGTCAAAATTTGCTTTTATGGTTTTCCATTAAAAACGCATTTCACAGGCTGAGCCCCGGTGGCCTAGTGGTTGTGCGCGGGACTGCGGCCCACTGGGATGGAGGTTCAATTCCAGCAGTGGGGCTGAGCCTCCTACTCCCACCACCGGAGAGCAGTGATGCCCCCCAAAAAACAAACAAACAAACAAAAAGCGCATTTCACAACTACCTAAATATCTGTCCTAGAATTTTTTTTTGTGGGATGGTGAGGCATCACTGCCGGCTGGTGGGAGTGGGAGGCCCAGGCTTGCTCTTGGTGAGCTGCTGCTAGATTTGAATCGCCAAGCCAGTGGGCCACAGTTCCGCACTCAATCACTACGAAACTAGGGCTCAGCTCTCTGTCCTAGAAATTTTGTAATTATCTTTAACAATTCTTTCCCCCTTGACTTGACCTGTTTCTCTATATAAATTCTGTTATTACTATTTACAGGGGTTTACAAGGATCTGTGCACATTCTGTGTCCTCAGTTAAATCCAAACCAACATAACTTTCTCGAATCTCCTTTGCAACTTTCTGCATGTAACATCAAAAAGAAACACACTTATTTTCACTCTAGCTTAAAGTCTACCAATAACTTCTTATTGCACTGCTGATTCCAACAAAAAGTTCTCAACTTGTATCTCTCAGGCTTGCTACATATGATCAACTATCCTCTAAACTCTAGGAAAATGAGTACTCTCTCTCTTACCCAAATGAGCATTTTTTTGGTCACAATCTTCTTTATCTGGGAATATTCTTCTATACTTTTTCCAACTGCCAGTGTACCAATACTCTGATTCTAAGCTTACATATCTTATTCTAAACCTAAATGCCTTATTATTAGAAGAGTCTTCTCTGATGCTCTGATCACATGGTTTTCCTTAATAAACATCTTCACATCACACAATCCTAAAGTTCTGCACCACACCATTCACCTTTTGTAATGAAGCTTTTTAAAATTAGCCATGTAATGTGAAAAGTGTCTATAAGAGTTCACTTCAGCTCAATATACACCAAACTGTTCATGGCCTCACAGGATAACAGATTATGAGATTTTGAAAGTATATGCAGGTACATCACATAGTAGCCACCATATGTTCTCTGAAATAAGACATTATGCATTCAAATATTGTACAAGCACTGTGTTATATTACATCCAGATATTTCTACTAAAACCAAATCACAGAATGTCTGAGGCCACAGGTTTTCTTCGGACCTGACCTCAGATGACTACTGCTCTCTGTGGCTACATGCTCTGCATTTGAACTTTTTTTCTTTTTAGGTATTAGGTACACACCACCTCCTGGGAAGATAATGTAGAGGAGATTTTGCTCCTGACGCAGTGGTGCTAGTTAGTACTCCTCCTCACTTCTGCTATCTTAGAAATAGGGTCTGGACCCAGAATTTAAAGGGAGAGTCAGTAGCTCTATGAGCAGAAATTGCTTCCACCCTGAGAACGTGCCTCTTTTCAGTCTACCACTGTAGGAATTTCAGGTGCATACATTCTCAGGATGCCTTAAGAAAAGCAGGGCACTAGAAGATGTTCAAGAGTTCTCCCCTGCCTTGAAAGATCAGTCTCAAATCACTGGGTGCCTAATAGAATCCATCAGCACCACCATCAAGAGGACCTAGCTCATCTCCATAATCAACCTACCACCACCCTCCAATTCTGAAATGGTGTCCCACCCACAAACAGAAAGGGGAGTTGTAGGACTTTATGCCCATAACCAAATCAAAATTGGGGAAAATATCTCCTGACTAAATTCTGAGAGGGCACCCTAGCCAGTTGTTACTGAACAAGGAATAGTAGAAATCTTGAGTCTTCTGAGGAGAGTTACCTAAGGATTTACTATGGGTACAACTTTGGACCAGAGAGGGCAGCTTGGAGCTGACTATGAGCCAACACTGAGCCAAACACTGCATGTAGGAAAGGGGAAGCTGTTGATAATGTTCCCACAGTATGAAATCCCAGTGACTAGGAGTAGCCCTGAGAGTGTGGAGCTAAGTAATTGCTTTAGTCTACCCACGGTTATTAGACATAAGAGAATGTGCAAGGAACAAACTGGACCCCTGTGAGACCTGCAGCAAGAGGTTCAATAATAACTCACTGCTCCTGAAGCATCACTGCAGCCTATGAAATATAGCAATTGTGGCAAGCTCCTCAACCACAGCTTACAGTTCATGTACAGCAATGAATAAAGCCATAGTTTTAGTAAGTGGACCAGCTGCTCAACCAGATTGCAAGCTTGATGCGGCAACGAGAGCTCCACAGGGTGAGGAGTCTTATCAACTGCAGCTAGCGTGGCAAGGCCTTCCCTGGGGACTCTATGCTCATTGAGCAACCACACAGACAAGAAACCAAATGGATATCATAAATGCAGCAAGGATGTCTATGGTCACTTTCATTTCCTCTTTCAACTAAGCACTCAGATGGGAAATAACCCTTCTCTCCTCACCACAGTCGACCCCCAACAAAGTGAATTGACACAGGACAGTAGAGGCAGCAATGGGCTTCAGCATAGGAACAACTGTGAGCATGGCACAGGACTAGATAGTATTTTTTTTTCTGCTTCTTATACAGACTTGATTGGTACTTAAATACAACTACAATGCCAACAGCAACAACAACCTGTGGCAAGGTCTTTGGCCAGAGCTTGCAAGTTCTCCAGTATCCAATGAGCACTGGAATACCAGAATCAGCCAGCCTGGGTCCATCAGGGATATCTGCATTCATTAAGGTTTCAGTTAGCATAAGGCTCACTTTTCTATTAGCTCTCTCTTCTTTGGAAATTAACCTTGTAAATAAATGAGGAGTAAGTGTTCGACATCTTTGAAAAATGTCCTGTCATACGCTGTAATATAATCTGAAACATTTAAACCAGATGAACATATGGCAAAATATTGTGGTAGTCGATATTGAGTAAAGGCATTACTTGTGTTTTTGGAACTCTAGATAAAACACATGTACTCCAGAAAGTGCTAAGCAACTTTTTCAGAGGTACCTAACAATACTGCTGTGGAATGAGAAGTGTCAGTGCTGAGAAAAGATGCCATATAGAGGTGTGATATGTCTCCAGCTCCAGGTTAAGACCACAATGTAGGTAAGTTCTTAGTCATCACATGGGTCTGAAGCAGTGTTCAAATTTTTCAAGTGCATTATTATCATAAATGCATATTCTTATTTTTATTAACACTCAAATTTACCAGTTTCATCATGTAAACTTTTAAAAGCTTGAAAATTTGTTACAACATATTTGCATTACAATTCAAATAAAATCTAAATTATACCCATTTTCTCCTGAACTGTCTTCTAAAGCAAACCAAACTTCAAAGAGACTCGCTTTTATATTCAGATTCAGCAGCATATTCTGTTCATGCTGTGGTTTCTCAAAGATCAGCACATTGCAATCACCTAGATTTTACCAGCTCACTACCAAAATCATGCTCTAAATCAACTAAATCTGAACATATATATGTGAGATTTAAGCATTAGTAGTGTTTTTAACCCTCTTGTTGATTTCAAGAAGAACTCTCATTGATTTCAAGTTTCAGAAAGCATTTAATGATTTTGTCTTCTTACATGAAATATCTTCTCATTATATGCTGATTTGAAAATATAGGGATTTATTATATTTTATAGATACCTAATAAATATTTACTATTTAATCGTTTGTTGCTGTTATTAGGTGACTTTGAGTCTGTCAATTTATAGCACATACCCAAAGTACTTGAGAAGAAGTCTAACAATCGCTGCCTATAAGGAGTATTCTGGCTGTTCCTCTCCCAACTGACTGTACCTCTTTGTCCTTTTGCCAGCCCATGGGACTTAACAATCTATATTTTTCATAACTCAGATTCTGATTGAGGTTAATGCTATCAAACTAGGTTGACTCCATCTTGAGGTCTTCAAGGCGGTAAATCATTACAGAAGCAGATTGTCACATTTTCTCCCACAGAGCTGGACTTGAACATTTGCACCTCAAAATGATAGATTATTATATTGTATGAGTAGGCGGGGGACTATGCTCTTTCTTTTCCTGGCTACTATATGTTTCACTTTCGTCAAGTTAAAACTTGCCTAGGTACTTCAATGTAAGTATGCATGAAGTGAAAACTTCCCCAATTTTTATAGTATCCTATTTCTTATTAGATCAAGGAGAATTGTGGGGCTGTATACAGACGAGTCTTCTACCACAGAATCAAGTCTCTGAGAATTTCTAGGGGTTTGTGCAATAAAAGTGCCATTTATTTTATTTTTCTGTTGTTGCTTTTATTACTATTTTAAGTCATTTTATTGTGAGCTCATACAACTCCTTTAAAAGCCATTTTATTCGGGACTCATACAACTCTTTGCAATTCATACATTCGTCTATCGTATGTCAAGCACATTGGTGAATTTGTTGCCATGCCATTTAATATAGTGTAACTTTGGCATTATTTATTCCCAATATCCTCATTGAACTAGGCTTGCCATCTCATAATACCTAGGGGAGGGGGGTGGGAGTTGTGGTTGTGGGAGAGGATTATGAACAGAAGCCAATAGGTACATGATTTTTGCTTTCTTTCATATCACTTATTCACATGCTGCTGCTTTTAGTTGCCAGCTAACTCAGAGCAACTCTAAGTCCTACAGCTATAATTCTAGCTTCTGAGCCATCGAAATTATAGCTGATAAGCTGGAGCTGACTACTGTGGTTTCTATTTCGTTTTCCAACCAAGGGAGTTCATTTTCCGGCACATGATGGCAGGATAATGATTTCTCGCTGGGGTGAAGGTCAGCACTTCAAAACCACCAGCTCCTCTGAGGGAGAAAGATGGGGGTTTCTGGCCCCATGAAGACACCTGCAAATCCACATGGGCAGTACTACCCTGTCCTCTGAGGTCCCTATGAGTTGACATCAGCTCCATTGCAGTGAGTTTGGTCTTGGTCTATGTGGTACAACACTGTGTTTCGTTCCATCGTGCTTTTTTGTCATAAGCTCATTTAAAAAGATCTCTCACAGGCATTTCTTCCATGGCTGCAAACTCCATTGATGGATGCCAACTCTGTTGATGAATTCAGCATAAGCACACTTGCTGGTATTTGAAAGACAAGTATCATGGAACTATACAGTAAGACAAACTTCCAGAGGAGTAGTGGTATTGACTTGTAATTGCTACCCATTTTCTGATTTTGCACAATGTTTGAACTTTCCCATTTTTTCTATTATTGTAAGAGCAATTGGGCACATATATGTGTTCAATTTTAATGAAAATTTGATTAATGAACATTGATGTTCATGCACTATTCCATGAGAATTACTTCTAAATATTTATTATAATGGATAAATCAGCATATTAACAAATAGTTACTTGTCATTTAGCTTCCTGGCTTCATGTTATATTTTGAATAAAAGTATACACTTACTCCAATTAATTATTCCATAAGGCATTATAATTTACAGCTTAAAAACTCTAAATGAAAATAGTCACAAGGGAAAGAATTAAGAGTTTTTTAGGAAACAAAAGAATGCTGTGTGATCTTATCTATTAGCCTCGGGGAAAATGTTTGGCACAAAATCTGTTCCTTGATGCTTTTATGTTCAGAATTCTGTAAGTCCTTTGATTTTTATTATTTGATATTGTAGAAGCACTGAAATGCTAAATTGAAAGAATTGTAAGCAATTTGTATAGTTTAAAATTTATTTCCCCTCTGAGTTTAATTAGCAATATATATATATATATCAGTATATTTAAGGAGTAAAGTATGAGTAGTCTTTAAAATATGTTTATGGATATCTCAAGAAAAGGTCTAAAAATATACTATGAGTGTATTGAGTTTAATTTTTATAAGAAGTCAAGGTCTTCAGGTGAAAAAAGAAATAGTTTCTTCATTGTAAAGTTGAAGAACTAAGTTAATAATGAAAGTAAACTTGTTGACCTTGGCACAAAGTAAAGGGAAAAATTGAAACAAAATTGTTTGGACATTTTTTATGACACCAAAATTAAAGAAAATTAAGTAATCCCAAAGATGAAATGAGAAGTATGTTTTTATTGAAAGAGAAGTTTACACAATTTGTCTAGATGGACAAATACCAGTTCTCTATTATTTTTAAGGCAGTAGATTCAATTATGATTAATTTTTGATAAATATAGTTATATTAAAGTAGTAAATGAAATATCATGTATTATGCATAATTGATTATATATAGAAATACATTGTTGCACTAGATATCTTATAGTCCCATTGTACTCATATAGAGCAAATGACCTAATCAAACCTTATTATCCTTATTATCATCCTTATTATCATCCTTATTATCTTTGAGGTACGGTAAGAAAATAAGTCCCCACACAAAAATTCACTTCAAAGGACAGCACTGAAGCTACAGCTCAGGCTGCGGTCTAATTAGAGTACAGAGGAGCAAATGAATGGGGAGTAAGAGAGCAGAGCACATCCTGAACAACTAAGCACTGAGGATGATATTCCTGCTCAGAGCAGCTAATTCAGAGAGGACCATATGACTGGCCACATTATGAGACACAATGTCACTCACCAACACCTAGCACTATGAGGGAAAACACTGGAGGCACAGTGCAGGAATTGTGCCCAATCTAACCCTATCACATGGAAGTGAAACACTAAGGGCGTGCAACAGAAAAACAAGGGGAGAAGAACATCGAGGTCCCCAGGGAACACCAAAATTAGAGTTTGGAGTCAAGGCATGTCACACCATCAGATTCAACTGAAAAACACTCCTAAAAGTCAACAAACAGGTCTGGAACTATTTACAGGCTTTTTACAAATTGTTGATATTTATTGTTTTTTTTTTCTTTTGTAGCTTTTTGTGCGTATTATTATCTCTAGAGGTTTGTCTAGATAAGATAAACCAGAAAAACAATCTAGAGGAACAAACAACAGGACTGACAGTTTGTGGGTACATAGGAACGAGGGAGGCAGGGGAAAGGAACTGGGTGTAAACAAACCCAGGGGTGAGGGAAAAACAAATGATCTAAAATTGATGGAAAAGTGGGTGGAGGAGACCTGGTAGGACTTGACCAAGGACAATGTAACTGAGAGGAATTACTGAAACACAAACGAATGTGGGGCATTGTGTTAGACAGGATTTTCTAAAGAAACAAAATCAGGACACTAATAATTATCTGTATAATTTATATAAATAGAAAGATATATAACATAAGAAATAAACAGTTAACTAATCTATAAAACAGTATAAATGGCTCGGTACAATTTACTTGGGTGAGACAGCTAATAGACTGGCAGTCGTTGGAGTCTTGAGGGCCGCTGGGTAGTCCTCTGTAGAGCAATTCAGGCTATCTGGCCACAAGCAGCAAACAGCAAATCGGGTCACCAAGTCAGTCAGATGACAGTGTCCAACAGTCCCCAGCTCAAGAGATGTATATTGGAACATGGTGAAATAAGACTTGGAAGAACTTCAACTCGGTCCACAGAGTAGGTATTCCACAGTTAGTATTGCTTGGAGGTCAAGGCACAGGACAAACAAGGCAGCTGACTGCTCTGAAGACCCAAGAGCAAGAGGGCAAGGGTGGGGCTTAATGAGCCACTTCTATCTCCAGCCTTCAATTGATCTTATGTGTGTTCACAACAGACCTACCTATCTTCTTTGATTCAACAAGTCCACCTATCACAAACATGAGAGTGGGGCAAGAAGAAAGTAAAAGGAAATAGAGGAAAGAACTTGGAGACAAAGAATTTTATAGAGGTATCAATACAGACATGTAAATATACATTTATATGAGATAGGGAAATAGAGCTACCCTAGTTCTAATTTCAGAACTGCCTCCCAGTCTCCACCTTACCTCCCAATTTTCTGGTCTGGCAGTAAGAGCCCTGAGTGGGTGAGTCTAATCTAGATGCCATCTTTGACATCCTGTACAGATTGCTTTCAGAAGTTTTATTGAGAAGCCTTCTTTTTTTTTTTAAATTTTGTTGTTGTGATTGTTGGTCTGACATTTGTATGATGCCTCAATGCACCCAACCTGCACGCCAACATCCCCTTGCCCCACCTGCTTACAAGGTTAGATTATAGGTTGTTTGACTCAGGTTTGGGGTATACTTAACGTGACTTCACATAATTTTGCATTGTTAGTGTTATATTTTGAGGGTGAGACCCAAAAGTAAAAATGATCACATCTGTTTCTTTGTAGAACATGGATTCTAAATAAAAGGCTAATTTAACGAGATAAAAAGAAGGAAGGGAAGAGAGGGAGAAGGTAGGGAAGAGAGACAGAGGGAAGCAGAGAGAAAAACAAAAAGAAACATGTAAGATAAAAAAGTGTATGCAGAAAAACTCTGAGATGTGATTACATTTTGGTTAGAATCTATTTTTTTCTCTCTAATTATGAACATTCTACTAAATAAGTGGTACATGTTACACAACTCTTATTGAATTATTTTTGTTGTAAAGCCAGTTAGAAATACATTTTAAATCTTATTTTTATTCTTTTTATCTTAGCACTTCTAAGCATGTAAATTCTTACAAAGGCATATTTCCTTACAATTCATTTCTATAATTCACCAAATAATTATTCTCAACACAATTCTCAGGCAATTTGATCTACAGTTTCATCCCCTGACTACTCACCCGGCTGTTCCTCCCTTTGCACTTTTCTTCTTCTGTCTACTCTGGATTCTAATATGGAATAGTTTTTGATAAAGCATTGCGCAAACTAGGTCTTTCTTCTGCTCAAGAACTGTTAGATTCTGTTAGAGGGAAACACCTCAGTTCTTGCCTTCACATGAGAGAAATTCACACTGACGGCCAAGGAGCTGCTGGAAAAAGTGAGCCGGGGGTGGGCTCCAATGACTTGGTCAAGGGAAACAGTGGTATAACCCGTTATGTGCACACCCTCAGTCATGAAACCGCTTCTGCACAGAGATTGGGACTGGGCTGAGAGGCAGGCCAAGGAACAGCTGGTAAAAGAGACCATTGTGGTCTCCAAGTTTTGGCCTTTTAGGGCCATCAGCTGAGAGGCACTGTTGATGATATTGTTTGACCCCATTGGCTGAATTAAGCTCACCTGGCCTAGATTGGACCAATTCAGGTGCACCACCCACCTAAGTGTTTCCCCCCCCCTCCAACCTCTGGGGCCCTGAGTTGGTGCATGCCTGGTACATGCCTCTGGTCCCTGTTCTGTTACCTAACAAAACCTTGGATGCTCTTTATTATCTAGAAAATATTTCACAGGTTAATTTCAAATTTACTGAGATTGTTCCCTACTCTCTTCTGTATTAAAGGAATACAATTAACTATCTAAAGCATTAAAAGATGTTTATTTTTTGTACCTTAGCATTTTGTGTCCAATGAAACTTCCATATATTATTTTCCTTATTTGAACTTCTTAACTAATTCTCCTCTATGTGTGTAGATATCACCTACGGGGATATTATTTTGCCTTTGCAAAACCAAGACATTATCACCTTCACTATTCTATATTATCAGACATTCATCGCTCGTTGACAAAAGAGAGATTTATTCTCAGGGATAGAAAATAGAATCTGTTTATGAACAAACAGCCTTCACTCTGCTTTTGTTTTTTCCTTAAGACCAAACACAGTGTGGGATTTATTCTATGTCAAAATGAGACAGATTACTGGAACTGTCCAGCTTCCTGTTTTGAAATACCTAGTCCAACACCCTAAGCCAATTCAATTAGATAAACAGGAACTCTGCAATGGCCTATGCAAATGAGAGAAGTGATACACAGAGTGGCATGCCAAGTTTCAAATGATATGAGGACAATTGGTTATAACAATCGAGGATGATACAAAGGGTGGTAGTACTCATGCTATTTATTATATACTGTTAGAGTGATAATAACCAGAACCTGTGCAGAGGTTACCACTGCACAACCACAGGATCTTGAGGGACTTGGACTAAAGAAGAGAGCTCACCATCCACTCGGCTCACAGGTACCAGAAAACCTTGTCACAGAGTCTTTGTCTCCACCTAAATGGTCTGTTTTCCTAGAAATAGATTAATTTTCCTCCTCAATGATTGCTAAATAAAGAACAGTCTTAAATTGTATAGCAAAGTGTTGAAGCTTGAAGCACTCAGTGGTGATGATCAAGAATTGCAACGTTCAGTATGGATTACAAATCAATGTAAACAAAAGCAAAAATCCTCACAGTGGGACCAATAGATAATATCATGATCAATGTGCAAAAACAAGTGTAAGATTTCTTCTTTTTTGGACCCACAGTCAATGCTTTCAAAAGAATTAGCAAAGACATTAAAGGGTGCATTGGTTTGAATGGATCGGTTACACAAGACCATTTTAGACTATTGGAGACAAGAATGTTCCTTAGAGGACAAGTTGAACATGCCCATTTAACTGACCAACTCACGATATTTTCATTCATTTTATATGCTTAGGTAAGTTGGATATTGAATAAAGAAGACTAAAACAGAATGGACGCATTTGAATTATGGTGCTGATGAAGACTAGACAATGTACCATGTGCTGCCAAAGAACAAGCACATGTATCTTGGTAGAAGTATGTCTATCCAGACTGCTCCTCAGAGGCAAGAATGGCGAGGTTTCACCTCACATTCTTTGGACATGTTATCATGAGAGACCAGGCCCTTGAGAAGGACACCAAGTTCAATAAAATAGAGGAATAGCATACAAGAGGAAGAGCCATGGTAAGATGAACTGACTCAGTGGCTCCAACAATGAGCTCAAATATAAGAACAGTGGGGAGACTGGCACATGACCAAGGAGTGCTTCCTTCTGTTGTATGAATTTCTGCTAATTGGGATCCACTTGATGGCACCTAACAATAGTAAATATTTTCTTTAGGGAAATGGGGTTTCAGCTTCACACAGACTCTCCCTTATCACTGCCAGCAAATTCTGCTAATAAACTTGTATTCCTATGGAACACTTTCCTCTCTTCTGATTTTTATCAATGAGCAATAAGTGAAGTCCCTCTGTTATAGTGTTGGCTAGCAAAAGTGCCCCCAGTAATATAAGGAGAAAGAAGGGACAAGATGCTCCAGTGGGTTTAATAAAAAGGATAAAATCAAGAGAGGAAACCCCTGATTGGGAGGGGAATTCAATTGGCAGGTAAGAAATTATTGTGTAGGAGTACTTTTGTCTCAGGAGCTGTGATAGCATAGCAGGTTTACAAATCAGTTTACAAACCACAAAGTTGGTGGTTCAAATCTACCAACCACTGTTTGAAAAAAAAGTTGAATCTTTCTGCTCCTCTAAAGATTTACATCTCTTGAACCTAATTTAACTTTCTCCTAATTTGTCCCTATGATGATAGTTAGTTTGGTTTTTGGTTTTGGTAGTTCCACTTTGACCTTTCAGGAGAGATGGTAAAACCTAAAGAAAAACAAATTGATTACTGGAGAAGTTAAGCTTTCTGTGCCTATTTTTCCACCCATAAAAGTTTGTATTCTTCAACTTACAAATATTAGTTAGCTGTAATCAAGGAAGCACACAAGCTAAGTGTGGTTATATAAATATAACAATTTTGCAATCCTTGCACATAAAAGTGAGTAGAATAAGATATAGTTCCATATCAAGATAGAGACACATCCAAACTCCAAGATGAATTAAAAGTATGTTTTTACTGAGGAAGGCAGTATAGGGTTCCCTCAGATAATGGATAGCAAAAATTTTGAATGACCTAGAAATACTTCACCTTGGTATACACCCAAAGGAATAGGGAGCAAAGCACAAGCCTATATATGCGCACTTGTGTTCACTGCAGCATTCCTTACCATAGCAAGAGCATGGAAATAAACTAGATGCCCATCCATAGAAAAAGAGGTGCACCTCAGGACATGCACGCATCGCTAAAGGATAATGCTGAAACTGTGAAGCATCTCCTGACACGGATTCATTTGGGAAGCATAATGATGAGCAAAGTTTGTTGGTTGCAAAAGGAGAAATGTTAAACCACTGTCACCATAGAAGTATATGATTAAAGTTTTCACATCACACAAAACAGATTTGAATGGTTATCAGGGGCTAAAGAAAGGGGAGCAATAAGCTAGAAGGTAGACAGATGTTATTTTAGTGCAGGGGAATTTACTATCCGACAAAATGCATATGAGAATACAAAGGAGAGAAGCAGAACCAGATATTGAAAAGTTTGATAAATAGTCTGTGCTGTTGGATTAAAAAAACCTGACATGCAAACAGTCATCTAATTTAAAATAAAAATGGAAAATTCTTTATGATTTCTCACATGCAATTTTATTTTATAATCTCAGAATTCATTTATCCTAATGCACCAACCAAACATAGAAAATATGTGTTACTGAAAAAAAAGTTTTAATAGGGATTTTGATGTATATGTTGGAAAAGTAGGAAAATTAGAAGTAACAGAAATTGAAATGGAATTCAAAAGATGAATACCCTAGGTGTTAGTGAGCTGAAATGGACTGGTATTGGCCATTCTGAATCAGAAAAATCAGAGGAATGACACAATAAAGCAGAATAAAGTTGCATTCATAAGCAAAAAGGATATTGCAAGATACATATTGAAGTACAATACTGACTGATGGGATTTTTACCTGTCAGCAATCAAGGAGATCCAGTCAATACAACTATTATTCAAGCTTACGCACTTACCACAAAAGCTAGTGATGAAAAAAAATTGAATGATTCTATTAAAGTCTTCAGTCTGAAATTGAGTGAACATCCAATAAAGATACACTGATAATTGTTGAAGGTTGGAAGATAAAAATTGAAAACAAAGTGGAAGCAACGGTAGGTGAACAAGATGGCACATGGAAATAGACAAGAAGCTTAAAATCACATGATAAAATGGTGAAAGACCATTTTTTCCCCCAAAAAATACACAGTAACCACACACATTGTCTTCTTCAAATGGACTACACAGAAATGAAAGGGGCTACATCTGTGGGAGGAGATGGAGCCCTGATGGTATCATAATTAACTGTTGGGCTGTAATTCCCATGGTCAGCAGTTAGACACCACCTGCTATTTCTCAGAGGAAGTCAGGGCATTCCACTTCCATAAAGAGTGGCAGTCTCAGAAACTCTTAAAGGCAGTTCTGCCTGGGCATGTGAGGTCTCGATGGGTTTGCATTGATTTTATAGCAGTGATTCTGGTGTTTTTTTTGAAAACAAAATAAAGGCTGGAAATCCTTAATATAAGAATTTATAAGCTGGCAGGGGGTGCCTGGGCAACCAAGTGCTCCCATGTAAGTTAAGATTGAAGCTGAAGAAAATGAAAACAAGTCCACCAGGACAACAAAAGTAAAAACACCTGCATGCAACCTGGTGTTTATCCTATCTGAGTTTTGAGAACAACTTGCTCTATTGAACACTAATAACAGTAAGACCTGAGGAGCTGTGGAAAGACACATGACCATCATCTTTATAAAGAGCAAAAGGTCACTAAAAAGGCAAGAAAGAAAGAAAGAAAGAAAGAAAGAAAGAAAGAAAGAAAGAAGCAATAAAAATACCGTGATAAGAGAATCTGAAATTCTTTCTGAATCCTCAAGTCAACTAAAGCAAATGGAAGAAACAATGAAACCAGAGAGCTGACCAGAAACATATAAAGGTCAGCTTCAGAAGACAAAGGAAATTATGAAGATTATTAGGCAAAGATCCAGAGTTAGAATCGCAAAGCAGGGAGTTTGCTTCGAGAGCCAATTGCGCCTGATGGTTCATTTCGGATGTTGAAGTTTGACATTAAATAAGGCAGACAAAAAAAGAAATAATATATTTGAATTGTGGTGCTGGTGGATAATAGGCAAAGCACCATGGTGTTGCAAAAGAACAAACACATCTGTTGTTGAAGTATGGCCAGAGTGCTCCTTAGATGCAAGGATGGCAAGAATTCTCTTACACACTTTGGATCTCTTTTCAGGAGAGATCATTTTCTGAAGAAAGAAACCAGGTGTAGTAGAAGGGCAGAAAGAGAAGAAGGCCCTCAGTGAGTTGGATTGACAGCGGCTGCAGCAAAGGCTCAGGCATAGGACAGCTGTGAGACTGTGCTAAGGTATAAGAACACTTGGGAGAATGGTTCAGGCTGGTTTCCTACTCCTTTTCACAGCTCAGTTATGGCTTGGAAGTGACTCCATAGCACCTGATCATAATAAAAGCACTTTAATCTAAAACTTTTAGAAACATTTCTGGCTAAGTTCCCCCCCCCCATGTTGATTTTTATGTTTTTTTACACACTTGTATACAAATGCATATTTAAAAATATTTTTGTACATTATAAGAGAAAAATTAGCTTACAGTAGTCTTTATAATTTCAACATTTCCAGTGCAATAAGAGAACTATTATAAGAGCTGGAGGAGCCCCAATTAAAATGATCTTTTTATAAAAAAAGAACTATTGGAGAAAGTATTTTTCTGTTTTGTATATTGCTCAGCAAGTCAGGTAAATTGCCTTGTTCTGTTTTCTACTGAGCAGCAATACTAATCAATCTTTCAGTTTTGTATCTTAGTGTTCTTTGTTAAAATATGACAGGGAGTTCTGAATTTGTCTAGACTATATAATCTAAAATCTAGTAAGCAAATTCACTGAGACTAAATCAATATGCTTCTAGGTATGTTTACCTCTATATATTTATATTTCTTCAACTGACAAATTTTCAATCATTGTGGAATAAAAAATAATTTAAAACTGAGAAGAAAATTAAACTCATAAACCTCTACAGACACTTTCAAATTGCTAAACCTTTTTTACTCTTAAGCATAACAAACACAAGGCACGTTCTACTTGCTATGTTGTCTTTTCTCACATAACAGTGTTCTTTAATTCCTGCTTAAGAATGTTGAAAGTATGTTCATAGGAACTTCAAATCTCTACTTTTAAGTTGATCTGAGTCCTAAGATCTAAGATAAAGCTCACAATTAGCTCACTATTCTGAGGTCTTTTTTCTCAGGCTTGTTCTGGCTCACCACAGGGAATTTAATGCGCATGTTGCTTCTAAGAGCAGCTAAGCCTTTAATGCTCTTGGTGTTCATGATTTCAACCTGGTTCTTTAGGTTTCCTTCCCCAAATATTATACTGGATACTTTATACACAAATTCTTAATTCAAAAGGAAGAAAGAGTTAAATTGTTTTCAAAAAGGCTAATTTCAAATTTAAGAATGAGATAACTAATCTGGAAAAGAGAAAATATTTGTCACACTATCATTGTTTATTCTTTTAAAAATTAATGTAATAGTTGGAAAATTAGTATTGCATAGTATATTATTTTGATTGTTGAAGAACATCTATTCCCCTTTTTCAAGCAGCACTCTGACCCTTTTCTACTTTAGACATTCTTGATTATCCCTTCAAGACTTCAGGACGATTTTCTACGTAAGAATAAGTATTTGCTTATATGGTATACATAGAATTTAAATGCATAGATTCTAGTCAATCTGTCTTATTCAATATCCAGCTTGCACAAGCATATGAGGTAATTGAAAATGCTATGACTTGAGTCAGGCCCATCTTAGTCTGTAAGGTAACATCAGTGCTAACAACATTAGTCTGCAGAGATCTTGTGCAGAAAATTTACCCAATGCAAGTCATCATATGATCATTTAACAATTGCTTCCATAAGCATTGATTGTGTATTCAAGCAAGAAAGAATACTTGACAACCTCAATATTTCTCCCTTTATCATGCATGATGTTACCTATTGGTCCACTTGTGTGGATTTTTTTTTTACATTGACTTTACAAACCATATGGAAGACTGATGTGGTTGATCTTCATCAGCAAGTACTTCAAGTCCTCCACACTTCCAGAAAGTAAGAGTTTACAATCTGCACACTGCAGTTTCATAATAAGCCATCTTTGAATCCTGATGTCCCATTCTAATTAATATGATTTATATTCTCTGATGATTTGCTCAGCATACATGTCGAGTAAGTGTAGTATTCAACAGTACTTTAAACCTGAAGTACACTTTTCCTGATTTTAAAACATGGAATAATCTCTCGTTTGGTTTTCACAATTGCGTCTTATTCCATGTACAAGGAAGTATTCCAGAATTCTCATTCTTCTCTAGGCCACCAATAGATTTTATGATCCACAAAGTCAAGTGCTTTTGTATCATCAATAAAACAAAGGTAAATGTATTACTGACATTCTCTGCTTTCAGCAAAGATTCATATGACATCAGGTATTGTATTCCTTGTTCCATATCTTCTTCTGAATTAAGTCTGAGCTTCTGGTAGTTCCCTGGCAATTACTGCTGCAAGTTTTAGTGAAAAATCTTCAGCACAGTGTTACTTGAATGCTATGGCAGTCATGTGCTTATGTTAATTTTATGATTGGAATGTAAGAGTGGAGTATACTCTCTTAATCTGTAAATAGCCATTGAGTAGCCAATGAGGCTTCTGTGTGGCTATGGCTTTCTCCTGATACATCTGTGAATATCTCGCGATATTTTCTTCATGGAGATGAGAAGATATCTCCCCAGTTGTTGAAAGTCAGTCTCAGAGACGATGAATCATGGACAAGATGAGATGGCATCATCTGGAGGAGAAACCACACAGCTTTGCCCTGATGGAGCCACCCCTCTGAAGCTGGAAAAGCCACATGGAGACCTCTGCCAGCGATGAGTTGCTTCTGCCACCACTGGATGCTGTTGATGGACTCTGTACCCTGGAAGTGAGGAGCCATAGGGAGACCCCTGCCAGTGCTAGGATTCTGCACCCACTGGCCTGTGACTTCGTGAGTTGGAAGGAAACTTTAAAGACTGTTATCTGACATATGGGTTAATAGGACTTATGACTTTTAACTGGACTGGGCTGGGATACTTTCTCAATGTCTCATTCCTCTTGTCTATAAAACTTTCCATTATATCTATATGCCTGTCTATGGATTTGTTTCTCTAGTTTACCCAGACTAACACAAATGCTATAACACTGACATTTCTCAATAATTTTGAGTTTTTCATTGAGTCCCTTTCCCTTGGTATTTGTGCAATTATGGGTCACTTCTAGTTAGTTGGCCAATATTGGTATTTCATTAATATCTGGATTCTTAGATAAAACTTTGACTGTAACTTCAACTTTTTCCTCCAGCAACATTAGTTCTTGCTCTTACACTGTCTCCTGGAATGGTAGAATGTCAACAAATTCTTTTAGGGACAGTAACTGTATATTCTTTTCATATTATTTTGATGCTTCCTGCATCCTTTACTATTTTCTCCATAGAACCTTTCAATATTGTAAAACTAAGCTTGAATTTTTTTCTTGAGTTCTTTCAGTCTAAGATAATCTGAGCATGTTCTTCCCTTTGGGTTTTCAAACACTAGATATTTGCGCATTTCATTATATTCCTTTACTTTTTCTTCTGTGTTGCCCTTTGAAATATTCTATTCAGCTCTTTGACTTTATCATTTCTTTCATTTGCCTTAGCTACTCTCTGATTAAAAGCATATCTTAGAGAGTCATCCAATATCCAAACTGATCATTTCTCCCCCACCCCATCTTTTTATAACTGTTTGCTTTCTTCAACAGTGACATTAATTTGGTTGCTTGTTTCTGAACCTCTGACACTTTTTTTTTTGATACCACATGCTCACACAGTTTGGTGTGTTTCTTCCATGTGGGCATTGTTACTTCCCTGCTAGTTGGTCACTTGTTTAACTATAAACCTTTAAGACTCCAGGTGCTATATATTTTAATAGCTGGACCATCAGCTTTCTTCATCACATTTGCTTGTGCACCATTTTGTCTTCAACAATTGTGTCAGGAAAGCAGATAACATACCATGCGGCATTATTAAAAAAAAAAAAGTCCTTGTACTGAGATAAGATTTAAGTAGAGGCCCAAACTCAATCTACTTCTATGTTGCATTTGCATATATATATGCATATATAAACAGACACATATATTTATTCCTTTCCCCTTTTTCGTTCCTCTTATCCCATTCTTATATTTACCCATTGTTCACCTCTCCATAATTCCTCTCAGATACAATTTCACTGATCAAACCGGGCCAGAAAAGCTACACCCTCCTTGCCATGAATTTTAGAACACTTACAGTTCCCCTGTACCCCTCCCTCATTGCTGGTTCCCTGATCATCTCTCCACCCCCAAAACTCCCTGAATTCCATGTGAAAGGGCATGGATATAGTGGAGACCAAACTGACCTTTAAGACAATAGGACAATCCCTCCAGGAAGGACAACACAGGAGGGACAATAAATCCAGGGGGTTGTATGGCATTTATGAGTCACACAATTATCCTCTAGTTCTCTTATATTTGCTCTTCTTACTATCATGGCCTTTATTTGTTTTATTCATTGAGCATATTTAATTTGCGGTTGTTAGCATGTTTTGTAAGATCTTTCAATACATGAAAATAAAGATGAATAAGCCCACAGAAACAGTAACACCAGCAATGGTTCCCTAAGGGTAGGCAAATGAAGTGCTGAGGAAGTGGGGAATGGGTAGTTGATAGCATTGATACGTGTATAACTCTACTTGGTGGGCTTGAGCAACAGAATTACATGTGAATGGATAGATAGGATTGTGTAAACTATGGCAAAAGCAACAAAAATAAAAAGAATGATGAGCTTGATGTCCTCCTACCACTCCTCGGGTCTTCTGTCATTAGTAGTCAATGCAGCAAATTTGTTCTAGAAAGGCTCTAAAATTCACGTAGAATATCCTTAAGTTAGTACTTTGACTGTGGTGAATTTGTTTTAATTTTCTTCAGTTTCATCCTGAAGCTACACATGAGCAACGGATTGTCTGGTTTTAATGGCTGATTTTGAGCGTCTCCATTGGCTGTTCCCATAGAGGCAATCGATTTCATTTCTGCTACTCTATTAGGGGTATCGTCCTGTTTGTGCTTTTGAAAACAGAAGGGAGAGCATTATTACTGCTCTGTGGTTCTCACAAATATGCCACAGCTATTGGAAAGGAAATTTATGTCTACTAATGACATTTAACAAGAATTGAACTAGTACATTATCTAAGCACTTCTAAATTTTATTGGCCATAATGTGAGATATAGTTGATATGATCTTAAAATTTCTTTCTGAATGGGGCGAAGGTAGGTTATTCAAGTGAGTGAAACTTTGGACTCAACAAGACACTTACTTTACTGACCAGGCTGAAGACAATAGGATGCTTCAAAGAGGAGCGGTGAATTAGAATTCCAATGACTGGAGACAATTTAGAGTAAAAAGTTACAAAAATTAAGTCATCATTTTAGATCAGTTCATAAAATCTGAAGCCTAAGCAGAACTCATTGTGTATAATAGGTAATAAACATTTTATGAGATCACAATATTCTCCTTAACTCTGAAGACCCAACTCTTTATAAGAACATATGGCTGATATTTAATTTTTATAGTCGAAGCAGGAATAGGAAATGAATAATACGTGCTGGATTTATTTAGATAGCCTAATTCTACCACTTGGTACTTTTTCTTTCTCATGGATTCTTTATATTCTACCTAAAATAATGGACAACTTACCTAAATTGTTCTGTTGATTTTTATGGGGATTACTATAGGAATAAGATGGAAAATTCAAGAGAAAATATTTGGGAATATATAATTAAGCAAGGGAATGCAGAAAGAAAGTTTCTGCACATGATAAATTACCACTAAAACAATCCAAACTTACCTTCTGCCACCCTCACTTTGTAGCCATCGGGTGGTGCAAATGCACAAAACCATTTGGCTGCTAACAGTCAAGTTGGTGATTTATGTTCACCAAAGGCAGGCCCCCCACCAACCCCAAGTTCCTGATGATCTGCTTCTTGAAATAAAAACAAAAAACAAGCACACACAAAAACCTTATGAAACACAGTTCTACTATGAAAAATAGTTTATCTTGACACAATAATTTTTGAATACTGAATATTTCCCTTAAACTTAGATAAAAATTAAAGCCTCCCCCCATGGCCTCTAATTAAGAATGCATTGGTGATGCTAGTCAGTACAAGAACAGCAATTAAAATGTGTTTATCTTATACCCACAGGTTGTTAACACCACGTAGTCACAAGCCAACTACCTAAGCACTCCATCCAGTAGCATGAACAGGTCCATTATTCTATTGAGTTGCACAAAGAATTGAATAAGAGAACATTATCTGTTTTGTTTTGCTGTTTTTTTTTTTTCAGAAAGTAGCAAGCATCAAGGAACAAAGTTATGGTGAGTTAGGCCTTCTGGAAATTTGAAAACCCTCAGTGAAAATTGATACTCTTGTACATATTTTCTATGTTGCACTCTATGAGAAAGTCTTGCTTATATCTCAAAGAATTTTGCCTGACTTCTTAAAAACTTAAGAGGAGGTACACACCAAAGCACCTATTTTCTTCCAAGGCTCTTTATTTAAGCATATTTTTACAAAACAACCTTATCACTACAAATTATTTTCCATGACACAATATGTTTGTCAAATATGTAATTCCATTCTTGGTAACAATTTTCAAAATCATCTGTTTAGATTACTGACAGCACTTCCCTCATTTTTTTCTTCACTTTGTCAACATCATCTAGTCAATAGCCTTTCATACCCCTCTTCATTCATTGAAACAAAAAGGAGTTGTGCAGACTGAAGTCAGGTGAGTAAGGTGTGTGGGGCAAGGGAGATGTGCTTTTGTTTTGACCCAAACTGGCTCTCTGAGATGGCTGTGTCTACAGGTACTTTGTCCCCCATCCACCACAAATGAGACCCTTTGTTCCACACTGTTACACAGTCTTTGCAGAATCTCTAAATAAATGCTTGATTAAAAGTCTGACCTGGTAGAATGTACTCCAAATGCACTATCCCCCTTATGTCAAAAAAAGAAATAAGCGTTTCCTTCATCTTTGATTTCATTTGATGTGCTTCTTTGGGGGGCTGGTGGTGTGGAACAGCATCATCCACCAGCTTGATTGATGCTTATATTCAGTGTCATAAGAATAGAAACATGCCTCATCACCAGTAATGACATTGGGGAAAAAACTCTGGTTTACTTCCGAGCTGTTCTTTCAAAGTCTGACATGTTTCCTTTAGATATCGTTTTTCCTTGTCAGCCAGTATCTCTCCTATTTTCCAGATCGTCCATTAAAATTCACTGAAACAAGCTTCTACATAGTCCAGATAACTATCGTCCTTATCTCAAGAATAGTCTGTATTCAGTCTTTGAGCACTACTGCATACATTTTGTCAACAATTTTGTCCATTTGGAAACTGGACAGATGTCCAGTATGAGATTTGTCATCAATCGACATTTCCCCCCCCCCTTTTTTTTTGAAATGAGAGAAACAGTCCCTGTGAGCTGTGTTCAACATCACAACAGTTTCTGTGCCATTTTTCCAAACCAGGAAACAAAACTTCACATAGGCATGCTGTTCTCTTAAATTGGCCATCACAAATGGTGTTTGACTGAAACTGCTTTTATGAAAAAATTTACTTTGACCAGACAGAACTTTCCACGGTGACACCACTGGGTGCACTTATTCAGAGCATACCGCTCAATGTTTGCCCACTGAGAAAAATGTGTACTCAGAAAACCCAGCCAGTGGAGATTTTTTCCTGCTTTTTTTTTTTTTTTTGAGAGAAGGTGGTCTAGGAGAGTTACCCCCTCTTATGGCTATCCTTTGCACTGGATGGACTAACCATCACTCAGAAATCATCAAGGACAGCTGTTGAATTATATCACCACCTAAAGGATTGATAAATACATAATTTTTCCTGTTCTTGAGTTCAACTACTCTATCATTTTGGCCTCAATGATCCCTTTCACTGATGAATCTCTCTCCTACCCATGACTTCTTCAAAGCACTAGACTAGTGCCAGTGTTAGGATGACGTCACATCACCTCTATAAAGCACAGCTGCTCCTTGGCAAGCTCCTACAAGGTGGGGCTCAAATTCAGCCGGCCGATCATTTCACAGGGAATCTTGATAGCTCTTGCTCCATGGGTCTTTTGCCTCCACTTCTATTCTATGTTCCTGCCAGCATGACTTGGCTAGGTTTCTGCTACCATGTGGTCTCTACTGAGTTCTTTCCCTTGGATCTGGAAGAATCTCAGTGCAAGACCTCAAGCCCAAAGTGTACTTGTCTAACAGAAGGCTATTCTTGTCTATGGGATAAGTCATTCATACAGGCAACTTCATAGGCTAGTGAATGGAGTCTAAATTAAATCATTCTTCTTAGCTGGACCACAGCCCACTCAGTACTTGATTACTTAGGAGATGCCAATCAAATCATGTCAATGTGGCATTCTCAACTAAACTTATATTCAAACTTTTTTTTTAAAGTTACTGAGGAAAACTTTCACATAAAGACAAAAAAAAAAAGCCAAGAGCACAAGGTTATATAAAAGGATATTATTATACCACAGCACAGATATGAAGGAAAAAAATTAATGTGTTCTTATTGATGGATGTTGTGTGACTTGTGTATAAAAATAAATAGAATCAGTTAAAATGTTAAAGAGATAAGCAATTAGTTTAACAAAATTGCGTGACACAAAGGTCAGTGTTGCATAAAGCTTTAAGAATATCAGAAAACATTGGGGAAATTTATATTATAAAATATGATTGTATTGCAAATTAGTAGTTGGAATATACTTATATAGATTAAATGCCTTTGTGAGTGAATGAAAGATTTCCTCATGAGCTTGTTCACCTTTTGGGTGTCATGCTTTGTAAATTGTCTACTCCAACTCATTGCCCTTTTAAGAGGGTTATATGTTTTTTTCTGGAGGATTGCAGTATTCTGTAGATATTAGTAATTTTTTTTGTTTTTGTGCTTGAGTTAAGTTATGGACCTTGAGTTATTCAATATCTATAGAATTCTGAAACCCCCTATGGAGAAATAATGAATGACTCTATTAAAATGAGTACAAAAGACATGAACAGAAAGATCATTAAGCATGAAACTCACAGGGTTAAGAAGTACATTGAAAGATGCTCACAATTAACTCTTTAGGAGATTCAAATCAAACCCCGATGACATATTTCAGTGCACTCACAATGGTGACTCAATTAAAAAATGATGAGAGAGAGAGAGAGAACTTTGTTCTAGTAACCTGGCACTATTTGAAACTCACCTTCCCGATGTGATCACGAAAAACAGAATGAGTGCATAAGCAAATGCGACGAAGAGAGCTAATCGTACCCAGATATCAAAAGATAGAGTTTTTGGAGTCTTAAGGACTTGAAGTTAAACAAGCAACTGTCTATCAGGGAAGAAAATAAGCCCACAAGGAAGACACATACAAGTCTGTGTGATCATGAGTTGCTGACAGGATCAGGTATGAGGTATCAAAAGATCCCAAACAACTATATTGATGCAAATGAGGGGGGTTGAAATGGACATGCAAAGTCCATCTGTAGACAATTTGATCTCCTCCACAAAAGGGGGATGAAAAAGAAGGGATGAAAAAGAAGGGATGATTCAATGAAGGTACTGTATAGCATTGATAAAACACACATTACTCCTGTAGTTCCTGAATGCTTTCCCAATCCCCCTACCATGATCCAGTTCTATCTTATAAATCTGGAGAGACTGGAGAACATACAGTGGTGGAGATAAAAATTCTGGACACATGGAATTCAGGACAGATGAAACCCTTAGGAAAAGTAGTGGGAGTAGCATTATCATGAGGTAGGGGTATGGTTGCAGAGGTGGAAGGGTGATAAAGGGAGAACCTATCACAAGGTTTGATTTATACCCCCTCCCTGAAGGATATGGTTGGCAGATATGTGGGTAAAGGGAGACAACAGATAATGTAAAATGGGAAAGAGTAATAACAATCTATAATTGATCGAGGATTCACAACATTAGGATGGTGAGGGATGGAAGAAAAGGAACTTATACTAAGGGCTCAAATAGAAACTGTTTTGGAAATGTTGATGGTGACATATGTATAAATATGATAGGTAGGCTTATTGTGCCAACATGATCAAAGAAGGTAGGTAGGACTGTTGTGACAGCACGGCCAATGCACACATGTAAGATCAATTGAAGGGCGGAGATAGAAATGGCTTGGTGAGTTCCACCTTTGCTCTTTTGCTCTTGGATCTTCAGACCAGCCGGCTGCTTATTTGTCCTGTGCCTCGACCTCCAAGCAACAGTACCCGTGGGACACCTAATCCATGGACTGCATTGCTGTGAGTTAAGGTTCCTTCAAGCCCTGCTTTGCCACACTCCTGGAATATACATCTCTTGACTTGGGGTCTGTTGGACTCTGTCATCTGGCTGACTGTTGGTAACCAGCTTTGTCCTTTGCTGCTTGTGGCCAGATAGCCTGAATTGCTCTACAGAGGACTGCTCAGAGGCCCTCAAGACTAGAAAGACTGCCAGTTTACTAGCTGTGTCACGCAAGTGAGTTGCACAGAGCTATTTATACTGCTTTATTGATTAACTATTTATTTCTTAAGTTAGATATCGTTCCATCTAGATAAATCTATAGAGAGAATTAGTAGTTTCCTGGTTTTGTTTCTCTAGAGAACCTTGTCTAACACAATAACCATTGTGGAAAGAGACATGTTGCTACTCAGAACTACTAACAGCAACATCAACAAGATGGCATTTCTAATCTCGATTGTTAGTAGGTTCTGAACCGTCCATGTGCAGCAGTATGAAGCATTGCCAACCTCACAATTACTCCTATGTTTGAACCCACTGCTGTAGGCACAGTGCTAATTCATCTCCTTAAGACTTTTTATTTTTGTCGCTGCTCCTCTACTTTGTCAAATATAATGACCCTCTCCAGGGACTAGTCCTTCCTGAAAACATGCCCAAAGCATGTAGGACAAAGACTAGTCATTCTTTTCACAAAGGTGTACTCTGGACATTCTTCTTCCAAGACAGATTTGTTTATCTGTTTGGCAGCTTGTGGTACTTTCAACATTCTTCTCAAGCATCACAATTCAAATGTATTTGTTACTTTTTGATCTTCCTTATGTAATGTACAACTTTCACATACATATGAGGCCATTGAAAATACTATGTCTTGGCTTAGGTTCAACTTGGGTCTCAAAGTAGCATCCTTGGTTTTTAATATTCTGAAGCCCTCACGTGCAGCAGCTTGACCTCGTGCAATGCTTCATATGATCTCTTGTCTGTTGCTTCCATGTGCATGGGTTGTGGATCCAAGCAAGACAAAATCCTTGATAACTGCAATCTTTTTACATTTATTATGGTTTTACCAATTGGTTCAGTTGTGAAGTTTTGGTCTTGTTTACATTGAGTTATAATCCAAATTGAGACTGAACTTTTTGATTCTCCTTCATCAGCATGTGCTCCAATTCTTCCTCAATTTCTGCAAACCAGGTTGCGTCTTCCTCATATGACAGGTTATTGCTAAGGCTTCCTACAATCCTCCAATGCCACAATTTTATTCATATAAGATAGTGAGCTTCTCTGATTATCTGCTCAGTATACAGATCAAATAAGTATAGTCTGGCATATACCTTTCCTAATTTTAAACCAGGCAATATTCTTTTGCTCTATTTTCACACGTGTTTTTTTGATTCGTGTATATGTTCCTCATAAGCACTATGAAGTGTTCCATGATTCACGTTCTTCTCAAGGTTATCCATAGTTTGTCATGAACCACCAGCTGGATACTTTGGCACAGTCAATAAAACACACAAACACATCTTTCTGGTATTCTCTGCTTTCAGCAAAGATGAATCTGATGTTCGCAATGATACTCCTTATCCTATATCCTCTTTTGAATACATCCTGAACATCTGGCAGCTTCCTGTCAATGAACTGTGGAAACCAATGTTGAATGATCATCTGAAAAATTTTACTTGCCTATGATGTCAATGATATAAATCGATCACATTATGTTGGGGCACCTTTATTTTGTAATAGGTACACATGGGGATCTTTTCAAGTCAGTTGGTCAAGTAGCTGTCTCCCAAATATCTTAGGTTAGACAAAAATCCTTCTAGTATTTCATTACCTCTTTGAACATCTATTTTAAAAAAAACTACATTTTACTGGGGGCTCTTAAAACTCTTTCTACAAACCATACGTCAATTATACCCAACATATCCGTATATATATATTCCAACATCCTTTTCTAGACATTTATTTTTCCTTGAACCCTTGGGATCAGTTCCTCTTTTTTTCCCTCCTTTCTGCCTTCTCTGCATCCCCCAGCCCTCATGGCCCCCGAAAGATTGTATATTGCTAATTATTTTCAAATCTCACACCAAGCACTGTCTCCTTTCCCTTCTGATTTCTGCTGTTGCCCCTGGCTGGGAGAGTGTGGTCATGTGCTTTCGTTATGAGCAATGCCCCGCTCTGTTCCTCACCTCTCCCCTTCCCTCTACCCTTTGGTATCTCTATTTCCATTCCTGAGTCTGGGTTCCTTGTGTTGTGAGTTTTACCTCTTGACTGTGCCTATGTCCAGGCTCCTGTCTACTCTAGAATGAGAAGTGGCACTGAGGTTGTGATAGCAGAGGGTAGGGGGTGAGGGTGAGGAGGCCTCCAGGGAACAGAGGCATATTGGGTTCCAAACAATTCACGGAGGCTTGCTTTTGTCTAATGTTTTTAGTGAAGTTTGAACATTTTCCTTCAGTATCATCAGTTCTTGTTCATAAGTTACTTTCTGCCATAGTGGAGTGTTAGCTCGTTCTTTTGGGTACAGTGAATCTGTGTTTTCTTCCCATCATCTATTGATACTTCCTGCATCATTCACTATTTTGTCCATAGATTATTTCAATATAGTAAATAAAAGCCTGATTTTTTTCTTGAGTTCTTTCAGCATATGATATGGTGAGCATGTTCTTCCTTTTTAGTTTACCAACACCATAACCGAAAGCTACCAATCTTCATCATTCTTTATTTTTGTGCAGATTCATTATGATTGTAATTAAATGTGAAATTCTCATTCTTCTGATGTCCATAATTTACTAAAATGTTCAAAGTCAAATAAATATCTTTGCACATTCAAAAATGCATGTAAACAAATTTCTGGTATTCTCTGCAATTATCCAAGATCCATTTGATATCAGCAATACTACCTTTTTTTTTTTTTCCTTCTATATCCTGCTTGAATTTCTGGTAGCTCCATATGTACTGGCACAATTATTTTGCAATTATCTTTAGCATCATTTAATTTGTAATTATCGTTAGCATCATACATCAGATATATATGTGGTGTAAGGTTTATTTTATTTATTTATTTATTTTTTTTAGGCATCACTGCCCTCAGGTGGTGGGAGTAGGAAGCCCAGCCTTTGCTCCTGGGAGCGGGAATTGAACCTCCATCCCAGTGGGCCGCAGTCTCGCACACAACCACTACGCCACCGGGGCTCAGCCCAGTGTAAGGTTTATTTTTATGGGCAACATAGCCCCCTGGTGGGAGTAGAAGCCCCAGCCTTGCTCCTGGAGAGCTGCCACTGGATTTGAACCTCCAACCCTGTGGGCCACAGTCCCGCACACAACCACTACACCACTGGGGCTCAGCCCATTGTTTTATATTTGTCATTAATTTCCACATTCTGTTGAATCATCTCATCTCACTTTGGGACAGTCACATATTTTTTTCAGTTAATTGGCCATATATTTGTCATCTGAATTTCCTGGCATAATTGAACGATTCTTATGTTGTATCTATTTTCCCAATTATCTCAAGTGATATTTTTACATATTTTGAACCTTGCTATTTCCTCAGTGCTTTCAATGCACCTTTTGAACTCTTCTAACATCATTTGTTTGTTTATTTGGTACATTCAGTAATCCTTGAATGTCAAACTTGTTATTATTATTATTAAAATTTTTGTACAGAGACTATGTAATCTTTCCATTTTATTTTGATGGTGCCAATGTTTTGCCCATAGAGTCTTTCAATATTGCTAATTGAAGTTTGAATTTTCTATTATTTCAGCTTGGAGAATACGAATCATATTCTTTTTGTTTGGTTTCAAATACCAAGTGACTACATATTATTCCTTAACATTTTACTTTTGTTCTCAATGTTTCTTTAAAAATTTTAGTTGTGTTTTCTCATTTTATTTTTCCATTTCTTTACCTACACAATTTCCAACAGCAGGTTTCAGCTTCTCTTCTTTTATGCCTGTACATAATTCCTCTATAGTCTTTTAAATGACTTACTTTCATCATGCATGATATCTTTGATTTCACTACATACCTTGCCTAATTTTAGTTCAATATTATTTAATATATCAAATATATTCTTGAAGTATTCTCTACTTGATTTTGAATATGATAGAGGTACTAAGTTACATCTCATGGATTTGTTTTAGTTTTCTTTAGCTTTAATTTGAACTTGCATATGAGTAATTGAAAGTCCCACATAGATATCTAGCCATTATTATAAGCATAATGTTTAATCTTTTATAGGCGACTATTATTTCAGTCTTTCAGTTTATGAAGAACCTCATCAGTATAGCTGCTGCAAATATATGAAAAAAGCATTTTTGATTATACAGTTAACTTCCAAAATTTTAGTTAAATACCTGAGTGGTTTCCTTAATTGTGAATATTTTCCCAAATATTTTTTCTGCATAACTATGCAGACAAATATATATGTCTATGATCATAAATTGAAAAATAAAACCGAGTAGATTAACTTAGCTAGTGTTGTTTCAACAAAAAATTGCATTCCCTATATTTTTATTGCAAATATCTGCTTTCTAAATCTTTAGACATTCATCTTTTGGGTGTGAATGAATTTGAATCTATCATTGAAAGTATTAAGGTAAAATTCACCCTGTTAAGGTAAGATAAATTAAGGCAAGATTTCACCCTGTTCTTTTTAAGCTTTGCCAAATTCTTCACAGTGACTCTTGGCAAAGATGTTGAACCACAAATTTTGTACCAGATGCAAATATCTCCGCCTGCCTATTTAAAACATGTTGGATCCAGAATCTCAGGACATAATATCATATAAAGCTGAGTTTAAGCTTCAGTAAAAGAGGAAAACTTAGCAGATGATAAATTTTTATAGCTCTCATTCATGGTGTGCTTGATAGAGAAACAATTAAAATCCACAGTGTATTTTTTTTCTTACTCGATTTCCTTGTAACCTAGGGACAGGTAAATTTGATTAAACCACTGAGCATGGATACACGTTTTAAAAATAAAATTGGTATTATTTTTGTACTTTTGAAGAAAGTTGTATAAATTTCCCACAGGCATCACATCTCCTAACTCATTCCTGGTATTTAACAGAAATGAGAATCCAGAAAAAAAGATTCAGAAATGTATCATTATGCTACTGAGTTCTATCCTATGGATAGGAAGATGAGGAGAAGATGAGTAGCTAAGTGATGTATGTTTTTCCTTAATGCATATAAATGGGGTGTCCAGTTTTAACCTTTATGTATATTTCATAAGTTAAGACTTCATTAACATCTATGTGCACACACACACACACACACACACCTTTCCTTTTCAACACTCTAAAGATTGTTTAGATTGAACTGATGCCGCTTATGGGACTAATGCAATGCGCTATTTGAATTCTTGACTGCTGTTTCCATGAACATTGATTGTGGATGCAACCAAGACAAAATTCTTGATAATTTAAATCTTTTCTTCATTTATCAATATTACTTATTGGTCTAGTTGTGAGAATTTTGGTCTTTACTTTGGGTTATAATTCCTATGAAAGGCTTCAAACTCTGATCTTCATCAAGCAATTCATCAAGTACTGCTCACTTTTAGCAAATGGAGATGTGTCATCTGCTTTTGCCAGCTAATTAATAATCCTTCCTCCAAACCTGATGTCACATTCTTTCTTATCAAGGCTGTTCTCTCTGGTGATTTTCTCAGCAGAGAGATTGAACAAGTGTGGTAAGGGGATACAACCCTGACACACACCTTTCCTGATTTTAAACCATGCCGTATTCCTTTGTGTTCCCACAACAGTCTCTTGATCCATGTAAAATTTCCTCTTGCGCACAATGAAAGACTCTGTAATTCTCATTCTTCTCAAATTATCTATAGTTTATTATGATCCACACAACTGTATATGTTTGCAGAGCCAATAAAACACAAGTGAGCATGTTCCTGATATTCTCTACTTTTATATAAGTTTCATGTAACATCAGCAATGATATCCTATTGTGTAAGTCCTCATCTGGATGTGACCTCAACTTCAGGCAGCTCCTGTCAATTTAATACTGTGACTGTTGTTAGATAATCTTCAAAAAATTACTTGCATTTGATGTTAATGAAGTATACATAATGATGAAAATATTGCTGCTAGTGTGTAGGTAATAAATGTCTGGGCACATTCTAATGTAAATGTATTTAAACATATCTCTGCCACCAGTAATTTCTTGTAAGGACATTTTGAAGTAATATATTTTCATTCTTTTCATGAGAATTCCATGCCATCCAGTCAATTTTAACTCATAGGGTCCTTACATACAGTTTCCAACCCTGTTAATCTAAGAGGATATCATGGTCAGTTAAGTTCAAGGCACAGTGGTCAGCTCAAAATATTATGATGACTTCCTTTTGGGGTTTCAAAGGGCAATCTTTTCTCTTTGTTTAATTAAAATATCATTTTATGAGGGACTCTTACAACTCATAACAATCCATACATCAATCATATCCAGCATGTTTGCACCTTTGCTGCCATCATTATTTTCTAAACACTTGCATTCTTTTCAAAATTTGTATTTCATTTTACTTTACTCTATTTTTAGGTTATTTTATTGGGGGCTCATACATCGTTTTTCACAATACATAAATAAGCATACTGTGTCAAGCATCCTAACATGTCCACTTCTATTATCATTCTCCAATTGTCCGCCTTTTCTCTTAAGCCCCTAGTATCAGCTTTTCCATCTCTTCCCCTCTTCCCCTGCTCGCTCCTCCCCACCAACCCTCAATGCTTTATACATTGTTATTGTTCTGTCATATCTTACACTGCCAGATCTCTCCCCTAACCCACTCCTTTGATGCCCATCCTTCAAATAGGAGCTTATGTATATATCCTTGCTGTCGTTTCTGTCTCTCTACCCCACCTTCTCTCTACCCCTTCCAGTCTCTCCAATCTAACCATTGGCCTGAAGGGGCCCTGCCATCTTGGTTTACCCATAGCTCCAGCTCCCCTCCACACTAGTGTACCTTCTCCAGTCCATTTGGATTTGTTAGTAGAGTTGGGACCATGATGGTTGGGGGGCGGGGGCAGGAGGAAGGCTTCAGGAACTAGAGGGAACTTGTGTGCATCATCACTGCCCAGCTATACCTTGACTGGTCTGCCCCTCCCCATGGCTCCCCTGTAAAGGGGTGACCAATTACCCACCAGTGGGTCTTAGGTCCCCACCCTGCTCTCCCCTTCCTTTGTAATGATGTAAGGACAATGAATCAGTGAGAAAACAATGAAATGCCAATGAAGGTGGAACATGATGGTGGGACAGGATGGAGAGGGAAAGAAATAGAGGAAGAGTTAGAAGGCAAGGGACACTTACAGAGGTCTAAACATAGGTATGCCCATACATAGAGACAACTATCTATTATAAGGTGGGAATAAATTTAAGAACATATCTATAGGCTGAATGTTATGGTAACAAGTGGACCTTGGGCCCTTACCCTGGTGCTCCTTCAATGCAAGAACACTTTGTTCTATGAATCTGGCATTCCTCGAGGCTCCCTGGCCCAACATGATCACTGAAGTAAAATGGGTGCATAAGTAAATGTGGTGAAGAAAGATGATGGTGCCCAGCTATCAAAAGATACAACATCTGGGATCTTAAAAGCCTGCAGATAAACAATAGACCATTTACTTGAGAAGAGAACACAGCCACACAGTAGAAGCACATCAGCCAGCGTGGTCACATGGTGGTGAACATGGTGAAAGGTCTAGGCAATAGACATCAAATGGGGGAAAAAAACAAAACAAACATATATCAATATGTGCATGCATCATCAAGGTACCTATTGAGGACATGTAGGAACATGAGCAAGGGTAGTGAAGAAAGCAGATTGTGCCCAGCAATCAAAAGATAGAGCATCCAGGGTCTTAAAGACTTTACTCTATTTTTATGCTGCTCCCAATCAATTTTTTAAAAATAAAATCATTTTACTGTGGCCTCATACAACTCTTATCACAATTCATCCATGCATCCATTGTATGTCAACCACAAAGTGTAATCTTGATGGATTTATTTGAAAGACATAGGACTATTAGTTTAGAGTGGTTTCTTTGGAATAGAAAAAACAGTGACATAATATGACTTCCATGCCAAGAAAGTAACTCACACTGCTGTAGAATCAATTAAGTCTAAGCTGGTTCAAGACTGTGGGTCATACACTAAGCTGGAGGCTTTTTCTGACTCATATAGCTGAAGATTGAGACCATAGTCTAGTGGAGATAGAGAAGATTCTTGGCTGCAGAGTTGAATGAATCTAAGGTTGGCAGGCATATGCCTGGCCAATAATCATAAACATGATCTGGACCAATAAGAAAGACCAAACTTTCCCGTGGGTCTGCTAACGTAGGCGTATTGCACACCCATGAGGAAACGTGCTTTCAATTGCATTTCACCCTAACCTTCCCACAATTTCTTGGCTGTTCACAGAAGATTCCATCATGGAATTGAATGTATTGTGTTTGATCATCTTATGGGCAACGTTTAGATCACCAGAACACTGAGAAACGTGCCCAAACTGTGTTGCCACAGAACCCCAAACATCATAGGATCTACTTATGAGGAAGTTAACAAAATTATGAAAATCACATTGGTGATTAAGAAGACCATGAAAGGAAAAAAAAAGACCTGGAAAGTTGTGATGAGTATTTTTCCCCTCTTGTAACAAATATATGTCTGCTTATTCTTCCAGGGTAGCAAGTGTAACCCTAAAAGATTTTTAGAGATGACTCGTGGCTATGCTATTAACACTAAACCTTGATTCACCTTGAAAAAATTCCCTCAAACTCCAATGGCATTTAAAAGACACACAATGTGTGGGAGTTGAGGATGCTGAAATGCTGAATTTGACTGGTGTAAATGAAAGAGTGTAGGATTTTTCTAGGAAAGACTAGAAGAATGGAAATATTTCCTTCAGAACATGTAGGATTTGATGAGGAATTACTGAGAAAAGATGAACGAGACCAAATCTAGTTACATCAAGTCCATTTCAACTCCCAGTGATCCTGTAGGACAGAATAGAATTACACCAAGAAGCTTCCAGAACTGTAACTACAGGAGCAAATGGCCTCATCTTTCTTCCAGAGAGTGACTTGGGGGGAGGGGATATCATCCTACCCACCTTCCCTCTAGTAGGCAAATACTGCATCAATTGTGCCACTACAGCTCCTCTGACAAACAATATTGTTATCTTTGTTTAATAATCACAAGGGCTTATTAGAAAGAACATTGTAGAAAAATTAGAACTATGTTGGCAAGGAAAAAATCATGAAGTTGCATGAGCAAACCTTATTTTCCATCATGAAAATGTACCTGCTCATTTTTCTAGGGTAGCAAGAGCTATCCTTCGATAAATTTTCCCTACTAGACGTCCTTTGGTAGTGATAAACAAGCTGAATATGTTCTATAGATAATACAACACAAGATCAAATTATGCAGAAGTAAAATAAATGGTGTATAAAAATCATCTGTTGTCCATAGGCAGCATGTTGGCAGCAATTCCGTTTGCTTTATTGTGGTCTTGACAGGCATCCTGCTCCCTGATGAGGAAGCTCTCATGCTTCACTAGTGACTGCAGGAGCAGCTTTGGGTGATTAAATCTCAATCTTTCTGTCAGGAAGCTGCCTATGATATTTTTTCACACAATTGAATTAAGTCTTATTATAAGCCTCTTTACTTCTCTATAAACTTGGGCACTATCAATGAAAAGTGCTTATAAAACCAGTTCACATTCACATTCTGTACCTTTCAATTTTAGGTAACAAAGCAGTTTCCGTGCTCATTTCTTTAAAAAAAAAAAAAAAAGCTTCTTCACATCACTTTGGTTGCTTATTTTTTACCTTCTGATATCTATTCCAATTGATACCTCATTTTCACAAAGGGTCGTGTGCTTCTTATATGTAGGCCTTGTTACCTCCCTGGTTGATGACCACTTGTTTAACTATAAACTTTAAAGGTCCCAAATCCTAAAACAAGCAACAACAAATGCAAACTCATATCTATATCTTTTAATAGCTGAAGCCGAGTTATAGTGGAGACACAAAACCCAAAGTTACATTCTGAAGAGTCAAAGGAAGGGGCGATAAATCCAGGGTGGAGTACAGCACTGTTGAAATACCTAGTTGTGCTCTACTTCTTTAATATTCCCTCCCCATACTAATATGGTTTCAATTCTGCCTGGCTACTCTTGTTAGACTCATGTATGTTTACCGTCAAAATTAAAATTGTTTGATGCATGAAAACCAACATAGATAACCCCTCATAAAAAGTAATAGTAGTAGTGGTTTCCAGAAGGTACAGGAAAAGGGGAGGGGGGTGCTGACAGCAATGATGATTGCATAGCCCTACTTGAGGGGACCAAACAACAGAATTGTAGGTAAGTGTATATAATGAATAATGCAAGCTATGGGACAGTAAATTAAAAAAACAAAATATATAATAATAACAATATTAAGAGTTCTGGGCAGGAAGGGAGTAGATAAACAGAGTCTAATATCAAGGAGGTCAAGAAGAAGAAGCATAATTTGAAATTGATTTTGGTAATAAGTGTATAATACTGCTTGATGTGGCTGACATAAGGACAATAATATCTACAAGAACTTTCAATAAAATGGTTTTAAGAAAGCTAAAATGTAGAAGTATTGTAATTAGTGATTCTTCCAGCTATTTTTTGAAATAAAAATCTTAAACTTTAACCTTTGTTTCTTTTTTAAGATAATTTTTGTTATGGGTCTGAATTTCCTGATGGTTTCTGATAATTTGCACCTGAGTCTTTGTGGTACTGTGAGTTGATATGATATATTAAAACTGGGGACTCAAATGTCCCAGAAATGAACCTCACTTCCAATCCCATTGGAAATTTCAGAAGTCCCCAGGATGGCCTTTGATTTTGTCAGCAATTGCTAATTTGACAATCTCCCTAACCACTCAATCATGCTTGAGGTTTGATCATTTGCCAAGAAGACTCAAGTAATTAATTGAAAAGTATAGCTGTGGTTGTCATTTGTTAGAGAAAATGTATTCAAATTAACCAATTGAAAGGGATATATGTAGTAGAATTCAGGAGACTTCCATGTGTCAAGATTTCAGGGTTCCTTCTCAATGGAGTCATGGAAACTGTAACTTTTTTGGTGATCACATATACAATACATTTGATATTTTTTCAACCAGATAAATTTACACAATTAAAGGTTGTAAGAAATTTAGTGAGATTAGTCATGTGGGCATGTGTGTTAGTCTGGGTAAACTAGAGAAAACGATTTCATGGACATGCATATGGATATAAGTTTATAAACAAGAGGAATGGAACATTAAGAAAGCATCCCAGCCCAGTCCAGTTCAAAATCATAAGTCCAATATTAGTCCATATCAGTCTATAAAATCTTCTTCTGACTCATGAAGTCACAGCACAGTGGGTGCAGAGCCTGGTGCCTGCAGGGGTCTCCCCATGGCTCCTGGCTTCCAGGACTCAGGGTCCATCAACAGCATTCAGTGGTGGTAGAAGCAACTCAGCACTGGCAGGGATCTCCACGTAGATTCTCCAGTTTCACAGGTCTGATTCCATCAGGGTAAGGCCATGTGTCTTCTCCTCTGGCTCCTTCAGCTCCTCAGACGCTGCCATCTTGTCTTGTCTGTAGTTCATCACCTCTGAAACTAACTCCCAACAACTGGGGAGATCACTTCTCATCTCCATGAGGTAAATATCGTGAGATTTCCCAGGAGTCTCAGGAGAAAGTCATGCCCACACAAAGGGCTCATTGTCTGCTCAGTGGTTATCTCCAGATTAACAGGCTAGACTCCCCCCCTACATCTCAATCATGTAATTAACAGAAGCACATCACTGCTGCAGCATGCTTAAGCATTTATGTAACTGAATTCCAAAGCCTTTCAAAGGTTGAAATGATATGATATATGGAACCTAAAGCAGCCAGAACAAATTGCATTTTTACATAACCAAGCATGGTTACAGTACTCAGCACTCTTATCATGCACAACACGGCAAAGACTTTTTAAGAAATTAATGGTAAAGGTCAGGCTTCTTTTCAGCAAAGTTAATTGTTGCAAAAAAATACATTAAAAATAAGTGGGTGGCCATGCGATCTAAATTCTGATGGTTCTTAAACTTTTGTTTAGGTTGGAATTGCAGTTGACAAGGATTTGATCTTGGATGAACTTGCAATCAATGCTCATGGAAGCAGCAGTCCAGAGATCAAATATGACATTGCATTGATGAATCAGCTGCTCTAGATTTCTTTCTTTCTTTCTTTCTTTCTTTTTTCTTTCTTCTTTCTTTCTTTCTTTCTTTCTTTCTTTCTTTCTTTCTTTCTTTCTTTCTTTCTTTCTTTCTTTGGGGGGGGCATCACTGCTCTCCGGTGGTGGGAGTAGGAGGCCCAGCCCCACTGCTGGAATTGAGCCTCCATCCATTGGGCCGCAGTCCCGCGCACAACCACTACGCCACCGGGGCTCCGCCCTCCGAGATCTCTTTAAAGGGAAGATCAAGGAGGGTGAAGAGTACCAGTACCTAGCAAGAAAATGAAATTCAAAACCTCAATGGGATACCTGCTCACAGTCACAAAGATGACTAAACAAAAGACAGGTAATAACAAGTATGATAAGGAATGGAGGGAAAATGAAAACTTCATGCAATGCTGTTGGAAATCTAAAATTCCAGAAACCAGTTTGATGGTTTAAAAGTTCAGAAAACAGGCTTGTAGAGTTTTGGCAAATTAAACAGTGTTATTACTTTGTTGTGAGCTGCCATCCAGTAACTTTTCACACATAGCAACGTTACATGTAACATAAGCACAACTTACCTCAGTTATTTGATCAACTAATATCTTAAACACATTTGAAGAGATTTTGCAAATATCTTTAATATTGGGAGATTATTTTTGGTGGACATGTTATTAGGTGAGCTCTTAATGTTATTGGTCATTTTGTATGTTTGTTTACATTTTCATAGAGAAAAAAAGAAAAGCTGGAAGTTCAACATGGGGTGAGGCCTCTGTTAATGGTTATCTTGGATAAAGAGGCATCTACATGACAGAGAATGTAGGCAACTTCTAAGAAGTATGTGTTGATATCCTTACAGAGAGGCCTCTGGAGGAGACCAGCCAGTCAGTGTGTAGCTTAGCAGTGATGAAACCTACAATGTTCCTCCAGTTCTTAAATGCTTCCTCCCCCTCCCCACCATCATGATCCCAATACTACCTTACAAATTCAGTAGGATCAGAAGATGTACACTGGCACAGATAGGAACCAGAAACAAGGGATTCATAGCAGATGATCCTTGAAGACCAGTGGTGCGAGAGGCGATACTGGAAGGGTGGAGAGAAGGTAGAGTAGAAAAAGGGAACGCATTACAAGGATCTACATATAATCCTGTCCCTGGGGGATGGAATACAGAAAAGTGGGTGAGGGGAGATATCAATCAATCAGTGTAAGTCATGACAAAATAATAATAATTAACAAATTATCAAGGCTTTGTGAGGGAAGGGGGAGTGGGGAGGGAGGAAAAAATGAGGAGCTGGTACCAAGGGCTCAAGTCGAAAGCAAATGTTTTCAGAATGATGATGGCAACAAATGTAGAAATGTGCTTGACACAAGGGGTGGATGTAATGATTATGATTAAAGTAGGGATGTACAAGTCCCCAATAAAATTATTTTTTAAAAAGGTAGAAATTTTAGTTCTATGTCCATAAATAGAGACATTCTTCTTTAAAATCTTTGAATGAACTTCTCTAGGTCCTCATTATGGTAACAGAACTTGACAAAGACCTAGATTTGGCCTTAAAACCCCGGGCAAGGTATATAGTCACACCAGACAATATCGGGCATGTTCAGGGTGGTATGGCCATGAACAGCACAGTCCCACCAAACCCATGTTTTTGCTCTCCAGTAATGTGAAGCAATAGATGAGTAATTTTAAATTATTATGTTTGTGACCATTTATTTTGCAGTAGCATGCAGCTAATATAATCATAAAGATCAGGAAGATATTCAGACAAAAAGTAATGCTTGTCAAATTTGAGAATGTAGCCTGTTATTACAATTTTAAAGAATGCTGTGATTGTATATTTCTGATGGGAACTTAATAGAATTGTTTCATTTCACAAGTCAATAAAAGTGACAGCATGCATAATAGAGTACTGGTTACTTACAAATGTGATACTGTGGATTTTGGAAATAATACTATTTAGAAAGGCATTGTGAGTCACACTTTAGGGATCCTGTTGCTGTCAGGCCGAATTAGTTTGATAGCAGCTGGGTTGTTGTTGGTGGCTACTGCCATAGCTATTTTTTCATCTAGTATCCACTTGACATGGGAGATCAGATTTATCATCGAACAAACTTGGACTTTTGGCGGTCAAAGGCTCTGACTATTCACAATGATCTAGAATATATTTGTTTTACTCTGTGTTTGTTGACCTTAGTTCATGCAGGACTTGTGAACATTGGCGCTGCTGTCTTAGTTCTTCCATCATTCCTTGCTTATATATAATAAAATATCATTATAGAGGACATATAAAACATTTTATTAATGAGCTTTCCCAGTTATCCTGAGCCCAATTATATATATATCTTGGGCAGTGAAATCAACAAGTCTTCCTTTGAACCTATAAGATTTCCAACAATTTCTTCAAATTTTTCCTGTATTTCTGTATGTTGCATGTTAATTTTTTAAACATGGATTTTGGGAGAAACCATAGAAAAATGTCATTTTCTCTCTGAAACAATCAATGACCTTTTCACATCACTGAGGAACTTTTCCATGCATAGAACCTTTGACATTTTAGATTCAACCCAAGCTCACAGATTCCTGGGTTTGTGGTGAATTATGCACTGAGCTGCTGACCACAAGGTCAAATGATACAAATGAGGCTTCTGATCCTAAAATCTCATAAACAGAGCCAGTTCAGTTCTGTCCAATAGAGATTCTATGAGTCTGAACCAAGTTGTAGTGCAGTGGTTTTGTTTTAGTTTTTTTTGCATGATCCCACATATATTATCTTTAATAAAATTAACAGTTTTCTGGACACACACACTTTAGGAGAATATTTCTATATTTTGTCTACTAATTTACTAAATTCCACGAATATTTTTTATGCATTTACTTTACATTTCTTATTCACAGCTTCTTCCATGGCTATGAGAGTAATGGATAATTGGTTCCCAGTATTCACAATACCCTTTCCCATGACTCGCTATTCCTCATGGTCAGGCTGCCTGAGGGGAAGGATGAGTTGTAGCCAAAGTACAATTGTAGACTGGGAGCTTATGTCTCCACTTTATCAAATAGAGTTGTCTGTCCGTTGAAAGGTTGCAAATTAATTTGTGTCAAATCAAATACTTATCAAGCTATTTGATGCTATTTATACTACTAGCATACATGATGGCTGTATCAAAAGACATAATTAGAATCCAACATGGTACATAGTAAAGAAATAGCATGGGAGCCTCCTCTGACTGTATTGACTACACAGAGGGCACAGAGAATTCAACTCCATCCCAGTTGAAGGCTGATTACCACAAGGCGAAGATCAAGTTCACCTCCTCCATCGTCTTTACCCTATTCCAGCATAAATTGTTCCTTTCACAGCATTCTAAGTGGGGTTTGACAATCGACTATAATGACCACACAGACTGTTATGGAGGTTTATTAAGAAAGAATATTTAACAAATGTTGCAGCAATACATTGAGAGAGTTTTCAGAAATTCGCGCTGGTTTCAGAAGGGTACTTGGAGGAAGAGGGATCCTTGCTGATTCCAGATGGATCTCTGCTGAAAGCAGAAAACACAAGAAACATGTGTGCTTATCTCTTATTGGCAGAACAAAGCATTTGATTGTGTGGATCATGACAAACTATGAGTAGCTGTGAGAAGAATGGGAGTTCCAGAACACTTAATTGTGCTTATGAGGAACTTGAAAATGGGCCAAAGGGACGTTGTATGCACAAAACAAGGAAACAAGGAAAGGTACATGTCACAGTTTTATTGTCTCACCACACTGATTCAAACTCTATGCTGAGAAAATCACCAGATTTACTGGCTTAGATGAAGAAGTATGATGCATTTGAAAAGGAGGGAGGCTTATGAACAACCTTCCACATACAGGGGACACAAGCTTGCCTATTGAAGTGAGGGGGACTTGAAGCACTTGCTGAAGAACAAGAACTGCAAACTTCAATATGAATTGCAAGTTAGTGTAAAGAAATTCAGATACCTCAGAAATGGACCAATTGCTAACATAAGTGGAGAGAAAAAAATGAAATTATCAAGAATGCCACCTGATCGTCAGTCTCTTAGTTAAGTGGCCTCTTGGCCTCTGCTGCACTTGGTAAGTATTAGAAAGCACTTCAAGCCAGTCTTCTGCTAGAAGACACATTCATAGCTTCTCTCCCGTCATGGGCTGGCAGCCCACAGCTCAGCCCCGACTGGGCACCGTTCCTCTGCTCTGCTGCATGACCTCTGTGCCTCTGCAGCCCCCTACTGCAGACAGAAATCTCACACACTGTCTACTGATGGCTCTTCTTTCCTGATGATCCTAGATTTCCTGGCCCTTGTTCCTCAGCAGGTTCACATTTATCCCCACAGAACGACAAACATGACCAAGCCCCAAGTTCGAGAGCTATGCACCACATTTCCTCATCACTTGTCTATCAGTCTGTCATACTGTGGTGGCTTGTGTCTTGCTGTGTTGCTGGAAGCTCTGTCACTGGTGTTTCCAACTCCAGCAGGGTCACCCAAAGGGACAGGTTTCAGGAGAGCTCCCAGGCGAAGAATGAAGAAGAAACATGCTCCTCCCTTCACAGGAAGTAGTCACCCAAACCCTCCTGCAGAGCGTAGAAATAGTGTCAGAGACTATAAGGCCTAATGAATCACAAAAGACCATTGTCAGAGAGCGCGCTGGAGGAGAGTCTTCATTTTCAATTTTTTTCATCTTTATAAAAACAAGACATTATCTCTCATGTCTTTCAAGTTAATGGGGGATATGACTGAGGGCCAATTTATATTTTGGTCTTTATTATCCTTTGTGTTTACGTGTTCAAGTCTTTTTTAAAAAATGACTAAACCAGTTATCATGTTGATTCCCATCCATGATAGCGCCTTGTGATGCAGAATGCGACCACCTTTTCAGTGACTGATGGAAGTAGATCCGGAAATTTCCCCCAAAGCATCTTCAGATAAATCGAAATCCCGAAACGGGAGAAAGATACACTCACTTCCATAAAGGTGTACAGTATCCCAAATCCTCCAGAGCAGGTCTCCTCAGAGTTTCTCTGAGTCAGAATTGGCTCAGTCTGGAGGGTTTATAAATCACTGGAAGTGGCATGATATAAACAGCCTGGAGGTTTGTCTTAATTTTCAGGATGGCAGAGAACCAGAAAGTGTTTTGATTTGTTGTGTACAGGGTCACTATGAATTGGTACCAACACAATGGCAGCTGCCAAGGGTTTGCAGAAAGAAGAACCATCTGTTGTAATCAAAAATAATAATTTAGAAGTCTGACAGGTATTTTGAAAGTAGGCAGTACATTGGGTACAAAGAACTTACAGCACATTTTTGCTTGCCCTTCAATTCCGGGGTTCATATCAGTTCTGTTATGGCCTAAGCAGAGAAACAGGAACAGAGTGGGTTTGTGACTGTCTGGGTGATTATTTTGGTAACTCGAATGGAAACATTATGAGTAAGAGCCCAGGAAAGGAAATCTTGGAGGAGTTGCAGGGAGTGCTTTCAGGTTCTGACGCTTGAAGTTGGATTCTGGATAGAATTTTGAGGACTACATACATTCAAAAGAGTGTGATTGGCCTTGTTCTTTGGAGGGAACAACTGTGTGCAGGTTTCACAGTCTTTGAACTCTGTACTGCTTACACATTTGTCCTCATGGAGAAAGGATTTAACCAATCCCTGCTTGCGAAATTTTTTCATCAGAGTCACGTAAGTTATCTCTCTTATAGTTGCAAAGCTCATGGAAAATATTTGAAGATATTCCTTTCACTAAACAAAAAAAAATTATATGTTTCTCTTCTGACTGACTTTTAAAGATAGGAATGACTCAAATTCCTAACATAGAAACTTCCATCATATTATTTGAATTTAAAGCAATGCTAAAAACAAATAAAAATTCTAAAATATAATTATGCCAAACCAGCTATTTTTCTTTAATTAATTTATGTCATTCATTTTCCTCATATAGTTGTAGAATAACTTAAAAATTTTAATGTGTGTGAAGTTTCATAGTCTCCGTTTACATTTGGTTTATTAACTTTATGTATACTTCTAAGGTCATGTGCAATTAACATTGTGGCACATCACATTTTTGTCTAGTTAATGCAAAATAATTTTTCTAGTGTGGTAGATTACATTTGATCACTCTATAAAGTTTTCAGTGTCCAGAGAGCCCATTCCTTCTTCTTAATCTGTTCTTAGTGTAAAAGATCTTCTGAAACCTGTTCCCTGCTGGCATTTGAAATACCAGTGTCTGGCATTTGAAATCCCAACAACCCAGCCACACACAAGCCACAGCAGCACAACACATTTATGGACAAGTGGTGCTGGCACAGAGCATTGAAAGTGCCATGAACTGCCAACAAAACACAAAAAAACTGTCTTAGAAGAAGAGCAATCAGAATGCTTCTTATCCGGTAAGACTTCTTCTTCTCTCCTTCTGTGGGCATGCTGTCAGAAGGCCAATCCTAGAGAAGGACATCATACTTAATAAAGTCAGTTCGTTGTCACAGGCTCAACCCTGACTCACCATTCTCTCCTAGAGACTTGTCCCAGTGAGTTTCCATGACTGTGGCTGCACAGGAATAAAAGAGTCCAGCCTTTCTTCTAAGGGGTGGCTGGTGGTTTTGAACAGCTGACTGCCATGAGCAACCTGGCTTGTGCCCAGGATGAAATGGTGGATCCTTGGTAAAGCACTGGGGCAGCGGGAAACAAGAAAGCCTTCAATGAGCTGGTCGGACACAGTGGGCCCATCCAGGGGCTCAGCCATAAGTCGTGTTTAAAGATGATGTAGGACCCGGAAGGGCTTTATCTGTTGTATACAAAGTTGCTGCCAACTGATTTAATGGCACCTAGAAACAACAGCAATGTTAAATTGCTTTATTTAAAAAAATCCACTGACTCAGCCGTTCATTAAGCATCTATCACTCTTCCTTTGTCCTTCCTCTCTTTGCCTTCATTCACCAGTCCCCCTATCTACCACCCTTCACTCTCCTCATTTCACTGCACTGTTGCTTTGTGGCAGGAAATAGACCAGGTCCTGTGCCAGCCCTCAAGGTGTCGCGCGGCGTACCTCACCGTCAGGTGGGAGAGCTCTTGTTCAAGAATGCCCTGTGCTGGGCTGGCTGGAGGTTGATCCATTACTCCAACTTTGGGGTGATGTCAAAGTCTTTGTCAAATATTTCTCTGAGATCCTCTGAATCGTATGGCAGATCTGCTAGGGAAAAACCAGGCAAAAAGATGACATTGGCTTGGGCCCCTTACTCATAGGTCTCCTAGGCCATGAACTACGATGTTCCGCTGAGCTGGCATGCCTTCCAATTCCCATAATTCTTAGCTACCCTTGACCTTGCAGAGTGAATAGATTCAGGGTGGGCTCAACCCACTCACAAGAACTACTCCCACTTATGTTGGCAAAAAGGCAAATCCCTGACCTGGAATGGGAATCCTTCTAACCTAAAGAGATCTGAGAAGGACCCAACCATTGGCAGTGTCAGGGCCTTATGTGCTCTTCGCAGAGGGAAGTGTTGGTTCAGAGACCTGTTCTGACTTTGACAAAGTCGTGCCATAGGACAAGAAGAATCTTTGCTCCAGTCTTAGGAGGGAAGTCTTAGGCGGCCACTCCGTAGCCTAAGAATAAATAAATTAAATTTTGACTTTTAGAAAATTAAGAATAAATATTATATGTCTATGACTTTCTGCTTTCTGGTTTGTTGGTCGGTTTTAAATATTTTTCCTGAATTTAAATTTCTATTGCAGATAGTGTTGATGTTAATGGTTCCAAAATTGTAAGCTGGTCTTGTTACTGCTCAATTGCTTACCAAAGTACTTGAGTCAATGTGACATTTACCAAAAATTGTGATAGAGGTTTAGCTCAAACATAGTTTGCACATTCAAAAACTCTCATGGATGAAAAAGATGTCTAAATAGCAGACCAAAATAGAATTTCTATAAAATTGCACATTCATAGAATGAGGGATCGTGTCCTAGCATGAAAAAATGGTTTGACATAAACAAATTCACTTTAAATTATTGGATGTTTGAGAATCTAAATTTATGTGGTGAAATACCATGTACTTCTTGCAAATATTGTAAGCAGTGTCTTAAGTTCTAGTTTACCTGATCATTTTCTAGAAGATTTGTGATGATTGGAAACATTCTGAGAAGGAAAAGATGCACAGTTTCATCAGGAGACGATGCCACTGAGCGCCACCTCATGTGATGATTATATTCTAAAATCAGTTCATAGAAAATTCCATTTGTATCAATAAAAATAATTTCATAATGCAATGTTTAGAACATATTTCTGAGCTAAACATAGTCTGTTTATATAAAACTAAGACAGAAAATCACCCTTACAGTATTAAAATAAGTGTCATTTCTTCACTTTGCTGTAAGAAATAGGTATCAAGATGTCAATTTGTAAGTTTTCAATATTTTTCTATTGTGTTTTGCTAAATTCTTTCATTGGGGGCTTGTACAGCTTTTTTTTTAATAATCCATACATCAATCATATCAAACACCTTTGTACATATGTTGTCATTATCATTTTCAAAAACATTTTTGATGTTTCTACCTGAGCCCTGGGTTTCAGCGCCTGTCCACTCTCAACAACCCCTGGTTAATTATAAATGATTGTTCTCATATCTCATACTCCACTGTCTTCCATCACCTGCATTTCTGTTGTTCATCCCCATGTGAGTGGGGGCTCAGGGTGGGGTCAAACGCCAGTCCTTGAGGTCTTTATCTTTTCTTAGTCGTTTTTTGTGTTTGGTTTGGTTTTCTGTGTAAGAAATCCAGGATAGGACAATCTCCAGAGACAGTCCTATAGTGAGTTTCATGTTGGCTTCCTGACCAGAGGGTTGGTAGTTACCAGATGCTCCACAGGAGAGATATGAGGAAGCTGTTCTTGTAAAAATGTACAGGTTCCGTAGACTGCAGGGACCACTCTACACTGCCCTCGAGGATAAAGTGACCAGATTTCAAGCAGGACACCATTGACTGGGGTGGGGGGTGTTCTTAATTAAAAATTTCATCTACATGGAGCAACAAAAATTTTCATAGAATGCAAAAATAGTATGGGAATATATTTATTTTAATTTTTCAAATGTCACGGGATGTTGTTAAATTGTTATAAAAAGGAGGACGTCTGGTCACCTAACCCTAAGATCTATGAGAGTCAGGGTAAGTTTCATGGCAGTGAGTGAGTGTGGATGATTGCAGTGTCTTTATGTGTTCTTGTGTGCCGTTGATTTGGTTTCAACTCACAATAATCACATATGACAAACTAGACCTACCGCAAGGAGTCCTAATGCTGCTGTGGGTTAGGTTGCCGCCTGTTATGCTCAAAGTCAGCAGTTCAGACTCACCTCCTATTCCAGGAAAAAGAGAGAAGGCTGTCTCTCTGTGCAAGATTTATAATCTTGAAAACCCTCAATAGAGTTGGCATGATGCAAAGTGGACTCAACGTCAGGAGGCGTTGCTTGGATTTAAGAGCGTCCTAAGTTGTAATACTCACAGAAGCGGAGCGTTCAGTCTTTACTCCCACGGAGCTTCTGGGTGCAGTCGGTCCTAAGGTGAGGTCACCCCACAGTTATAGCCGGAAGAGAAGAGCTCTCAGTGAAAACAGGGGTAGAAAATCGACAGACGCGCCTGAGCCCTGGCGGCGTAGTGGTTGTGCGCGGGACTGCGGCCCACTGGGATGGAGGTTCGATTCCAGCTCCACGGAGCAAAGGCTGGGCCTCCTACTCCCACCACCTGAGGGCAGTGATGCCCCCCCCCCCCAAAAAAAGAAAGAAAATCGACAGACGTGCCACCAGAAGACAGCCTAGCGCAATTACCAAGACCATCACACCCACCTCCCTCTGTATAACTAATATATTAATATATTTATCATAATATATTTATACTATAGCTGATCAGCTGACCCTGGAAGTAAACTGCGTCCAACCACATTCTCAAATTTGTCACAGTCACAGCCTTTCGGTTTTTCCCTGCTTGTTGGTTATTCCATGATCAAAAGTGTGTAAAGTGCACACTAGTGTTTGTACTCAAGATGGAGTTAAGACTCTGACAGCAAATCACAGACTTCTGCAGACCAAGTGTGGTTAGATGTTCAGTTCTACTGTAGTCCAAACCAGCAGTCCTTCAAACCAGCTACCTATTGGTAGCTCAGTGTTTAGCTATCATATCATTACGACTCTGAGATGTATTGGCTAATAAGATTATAATTGATGATCTATAATCCACAAGAGAAAAAGCCTTACTTTTAAGATAACTTTTCATAGTTTAGTCTCGATATAAAGTCGTGTTATAACCCCCCTTTTGTTTCTATTTGTAGAAAATGTACCTCATGTTTTAAACTTAAATTCTAAGCTATGGGTTTGCAGAAAACAGCGAAAGCTAAAAATTCAATTGCAGTATCCCGAGATTAAGCCTACCTTGGTTCCATTCTCTCAATTAACTAGGGACATGAGCAGTCTTACTCTCAGGTAAAGCGTATTAGAGAGTCCATGCCCCAGTGACTCTCTAGGCAGGCCTGTGATGGGCAGTGTCCTGACTCGCTGAACCTTTTTTTCTTAAATCATCTTATTGGGAGCTCATACAACTCTTATCATAATCCAAACATGCATCTCTTGTTTCAAGCACATTGGTTTATTTGCTTTTTGTTTGTTTTTTTGTTTTTGTTCGGGGGGGGGGCATCACTGCCCTCTGGTGGGAGTGGGAGGCCCAGCCTTGCCAAATAGACACGTCATCTCTGTTTAGTTAGTGGCCTTCGACTGAATGGCCACAATAGGTTTTCTTAAATAGTTAGAGCACCAATGTTGAGTAAAATGGTTTATACATATATTTCTAATTTTCTTGGCACAGTGCTTAATCTCAAACCATAAGTAACTGGGTCCTGAGAAACTGCCAGGGTCTTATTTCCTAAATAAATTCAGTGTCATATGTCTGTGTACAATTTTTAAGCAAAAAAACAACAACCCAAAAACAGAAAAAAAAAAAAACCTAACCTCAACACTTCTCACACTATAATAAAGAAATCAAAGCCATTTTTGAAAACTACAACTGACAGCTTATTCTTTAGCTGAATAGAGCTGACAAGGCATTGTGAAAGAATTGTTCATAAATATTTAAATGGACTCTTAGGGCAATAATTAAGATTGCATTACATTAATGTGACTAATTTAGTTTTTCTTTTTTTCAATTACAGAAAAATCTATTTGCTGAGCAAAATGGTTTGCCAGCTTTATTTTTTTCAACCCAGTAGTTTTAATTTAGAATCTTTTGTCTACCCATGCACTTGTAAATGTTGCTAATTCATCAATAGAAGGTGAATTCAATCTACATACTAAATGAGTTAGAGTTGAAACAGCTGATTATAGACTTAAGCAACTTATTAGCATTCTGTCCATTGCATTCTTAAAAATCAAATATGTTATATAGGTCCATTATTTGTAGCTTGACCTACTGAAAATAAAAAAAAAACACTAAATGATATTTATATAGCAAGTTGAAAGAGTGGTACTGGTAAAACTATTTATGTGCTGAAGAAGGTATATATTATGGATTGAGTTGTGTTCTTCAAAAAGCTATATGTACTTCATAACACCTAATATCTATGAAAGTGTCTAGATTTGTAAATGTAGTATTTGAAAATATGATCTGTTAATACAGAAGGTCACTCTGGAATAGAGAAGATAAAAATCCATTTGAATAGTGTGCTTATGAAAGAAAAAAGACATAGGCAATTAAAGGAAAGATGGCCTAGAAACCAAGGAAGACCTGGGATGTGATAATCCCAGGACTTGAGAGAGACAACAAAGGTTAAGGTTTTGGGGAACGTCTGAGAGAACCTGACTATGCTGACATCCTGAATTCAGGTGCTAAGCCTCTAGAACTGTGAAAAAAAAGTCAAAAATAATTATGTATATGTAATATATAAAGGTATTTTCAAAAGTTCATGGAAAATGACATTATCTTTTAATATATCTTCCCACAGACTTTTTGAAGCCCCTTCATAGAAGCACCCATAGAATGCTGATGCAGTGTGTCAGATAAATGGCATGGATTAAGTTCATTCTTGCATACTTCCTACCTGTAACCACAAATGCAGTTATGCTATCATTTTCATTTAGGCATATTAATATAAATGTATACAACATTTGTAATTAACTTGGGTTTCATTCTCACATTTTCATCCCATGTAAGAGTATTCTTAAAATAAAAATTCTGATTTCCTCTACTTGAAATTTTGAAAAAATAGAATGATTCCTGAAATATTAAAGTAATTTCTCTGAGCTTTTAATGACTGATTAAAAGTAGTGGAAAACAATAAAATTGTTGCATATTCAACATCCAAGAGTTTCATTCTAATATAGAACAGACTAGTGGATTTGTCACCTGTTTAATCATAGTTAAAAATGAATTAATAGCAATAATACGGTTATTGGGTTTATCAGCAAATATAATAGTTATTACTGCATATTTTATTGTATGTCTGAGATGAACACATAAACCCATATATAGAGACTATTCTAATAATTTATATTAAACTAACAGAATATTTTTGATTGGTGTTTAATTAAACTATTGACAATGTATTCCATATGCTGTTCATTGAATTTATAAAAAAATATATTGAGGGGTCTTCGGGGGGAAAGGTAAAACTTTTAAATTTATTTCATTTTTAATAATTTGTCAATAAAATGTATATTCCTTTCTTTGTTTGCTTTTACTGAAAATTTATTTTTCTGATTACCTATATGTGTATAATTTTAGAGTTAAGTCTCATGTGGGGCAATGTAATTAGCAATCAAAACATAAATCAAGAAAATTTATCCACAGATAATAATGTATAAAGATTTGCTCATTTTAAGTAATGTTTGCTTTCATTTTCTCTGTAATAATAATAGTAACAGCAATAGAATGAGAGATGATAATCTTTATGCACTTAGCTTAAGTGATAAGGTATTTGCAATGGTTGTTAGGTGACATCAAGGTGACACTGACTCATGGACTCTCCAAGCAGAATAGAATCAATTCTGGTCAAGTTCTGCGCCATTGTCATGATCACTGATATGCATGACTATTAATAGTATGAACTAACTTGGCTGGCTATGATTCCTAGTGGTATAGCTGACACTGTGTGATCACTTCCTTTTTTAGGATCTGATATTAGCAGTTGATGTTAATATCAATTATTAGAAAAGTTTGAAAAACTTTCTTTGGATATAAGAAAGACCTACATCCATGATACAAACTTGCCTTGGTAAAACTCTCTCCTTTCTGCAGACATCTCAGCATCATCTGATGTGTGGTTCTGGGAGATAAGAAGTCATCCTGCCCCCTAAGTTGCATTGTTGCATTCCTAATCCCATCTAGAAACATGAGAAAAAAAGTCTCAAGCCTACATTCTAACCTCATCTTTTAGGTTGGGTTTTTTGCTCTTGCTGCTGTTGTTAGGGACCACCTAGTCCATTTCATCCCATATTTACCCCATGCACTATAGAGTGAATGTGGCCCTGTCCTGTATCATAATCACATTATTTTCTATGCTTAAACCCATTGCTACAGCCACTGTGAAAATTCACTTTGTTGAGGATGTTCTCTATTTACAAAGCTGCTTCTCTGCTTCTCTATTTACAAAGCCTTGTGTCTTTCTCCAGATACTTGTCTTAATGACATGTATCTAAAGTATGTGAGTCCAAGTCTTGAGACCCTTGCCTCTAGGGAGATTTCTGGTTGTGCTTATTTCAAGACGTATTTGTGTGTTCTTTTGGCAGTCTGAGGTACTTTTAATATATATATATATATTTTTTGTTGAGGACATCACTGCCCTCTGGTGGTCGTGGGAGCTACCCAGCCTTGCTCCAAGAGAGCTGCTGCTGGATTTGAACCGCCAAGGCAATGGGCCACAGTCCCACATTCAACCACTACACCACCAGGCCTCAGTCCAAATTTTACTATTTTTACTAGCATCATAAGTTAGTATCACAGCAGTTAATCTTCAATCTTCCTTATTCAATGTGCAACTTCTTTCAAATGCTTATGGGGCAATAGAAAATATAATAATGTGTCAGGTGCACCTTGATCCTTAAAATAACACTCTACTTTTCAATACTCTAAAGAGGTGTTGTACAAAAGATTTACCCAGTATCCCTAATTTCTGTAATAGCACTATTTACATGTCCAAGGAGGTGGGGGGAGCTTCTTAGAGCTTTGTATGGCAACCACATAGTAGACAACATCCCCTCCCCCTGCCTTAACAAACTGATACCAAATTTATTACCTTTAGGCAAAATAATAGTCAAGATACATACCTAGAGGGTACAGTTCATGGGCACCAGTCAGGCTTCCACTAGGCTGTCTGTGCCCACTCTCTGGCCAACAGACTGGAGGCATACCTTTAAATAGTATCCACTCAGGTCAATGAATCAAATAAAGAATCTTCACTCCCTGATAAATTAACCCTATCAGATGGTGACTGGAGTGATGGTTTTACTGGAAAGAGTGCCTTAGTTGACAAAATAAGAAAAATCTCCTAATATAGGTATAAGTGGGATTCAATAGTTCTCAAACTCAATGTCCACCTCCAAGTTCCAGTAGCATCCTTCTCCCAATAATTACCTTCATTTTAAATTCAGACAGCATTGGAAGTTGAGAATACATTTGATTTTCAGTTCAACCATTCTTGGTTCAGATTAGAACACTGCAGACAATGTCAGCTCTTCTACTACAAGGTCAACTGCTTCTTTGTCAGTTTGTTGTGCAGTGGTGGCTTACATATTGCTGCAGCTCTGGAAGCTATGCGACTGTCCAACCTTCACATGCATATGAAACCATGGAAAAATCATGGATTGGGTCAAACTCACCCTCGTCCTCAAATTCAACTCCTATCTTTTCAATATTCCAAAGCAGTCTTGTGGAACAGATTTACCTAATCCACCTCCTCTTTTAATCTGACTACTGCTTCCATGTGCATTGTTTGTGGAGCCGAGCAGGAAAATATCTTTGACATCATCAACCTTTGCCCATTGTTGATAGCATAGCCTGGTGGCCCATTTGTGAGGATTTGGGTGTTCTTTACATTGAACTGTGATGCATACTGAAGGTTGAAATCCGTTATCTTCACCAGCTCCTCCTCTTAGGCCTTCATGCCTTAAAGATGCTAGGTTATGCCATGATCCTAGCTCGTGTGATTAATTAACCTTCTCCACTCCTAATGCTATAAAATTCTATGTATAACCAGATTCACAAATAATTCACCCAGCATACAGATTAAATGAATATGGTGAGAGAATGAAACCTTGAAACACAACCATCCTGATTTTAAGCCATGTATTTTTGCAAGTGTTCACTTGCACAACTGTGTCTTGGTCCATGTGAAAGTTCATCATAAACCTCATGAAATGTTCTGCAAATTCCATTCTTCCAAAGCAACAGTCCTCGACCTGTGGGTCACAACCCTATTTTGGTACCAAATGACCCTTTCATAGGGTTCATACAATTCATAACAGTAGCAAACTTACAGTTATGAAGTAGCAATGAAAATAATTTTATGGTTGGGGGTCACCACAACATGTGAAACTGTATTTAAGAGTCACAGCATTAGGAAGGTTTAGAACCACTGTTCTAAAAACTACCCATACTTTGCTTTGATACACAGTAATACCTTGGCGTAAGCAATAAAAGAGAAATAAACATATTCCTGGTTTTCTCTGATTTGAGCTAAGATCCATCTGACATCCACAGTGATATCCTTTATTCCATATTATTTTCTGAATCTGGCCTGAACTTATAAAAATTCCTGTCATTACACTGCTATAATCATTGTTAGATAACCTTCAGTAAACTTTCACATGCATACTGTATTAACAGCCTTGTTTTATAGTTTGTACATTCTGTGGGGTCACCTTTCTTTGGAATGGACACAGATATGGGAATTTACCAAATAGTTGTCTTCCAAATTTACTGGCATATACCAATGAACACTTCTTAATGCTTCATCAGCTGGTCAAACCATGGAAAATAATCAAATATGTGAATGAGATACATTGATTTTTTTTAAGAGAATGAAAATTCTGGGGAGGAAGGGGTAGATACAGTAGTTGGAAAATGTGCTCTTAGGTATAGATATGAAGCTGGAGCTCTCATGACATATTTTAGCAATACCAATGACTTCCAACTGCAAATACATTTTTAAATACAATGTTGTCTATAAATGTGCACTTCTCCAGATGGAATACACAGAAATGAAAATGACTGCATCTTTTGAAAGAGATCAGAGAGAAGCTAAATATCTGCTGCTAAAACCAAGTTAGGTGTTGGTGGTAGAACAAACCACTAGTTACTTGTATGTAAGTTCAGATTAAAGCTGAAGAAAAAACACATCTGGGGGACACCGATGCATGACTTTGTGTAGGAAAAGTGGGAGGACGGACCTCCAGTTGGAGTAAAGTGACAGAAAATGCTTTTACTGGTACCTAGGGCGGATGTGTCCCAGGGCGTATGAGCCACACTGAGGTCAGCTTCTGTATCCTGGGGACCAGCTCAGGCGTCAGAACACTGGGGTATTGAATCCTGGGTATTCAAGGTCCAGAAGATGCATCAGTGAGATCTGATGCAGAACGTTCACTAGGTGAACTAGACTCTGCCTCAGACACACTTGCAATCTGAGGACTTACGATGGAAAATACCTAAGAACTGAGACAGTAGAAAATAGCTGTACGAAGATTGTTGACCTGTTGGTAGATTTTGCTCTATCAATATCCTGTATGCTGTATTTATATATAATTCCAACAAACCTGCGAGCGACATCCTCAGTGAATATTATTGTACATTTTTCCTGAAAATTAAACCCCACTGTTTGTGTAAGTAACATCCAGCCATGAGAGAATTGATTCTGTACAAGTGAATTATTTAGGTACTACCATATGGAGTTAGCCTGTATTAACACAATACCACTCTCTCTACAAGGTTTAAACAGTAAATATTAAAAGATAATATTAACAGATCATTTTGCCTATGGAAAATGATGGATAAGACTGCACCATAAATTGACAAGGAGATTTTGAAAGGGAGAGAAAAGAACATAAAAAAAACAAATGCATGTATCCATGAATGGATTTTGGGTTTCCATTAATCCTAGCTCCAAAACAATCAATTCTTACTTCATGGCTCTACTCAATGCTCACCCTCAGTAAGAAAACAGAAGCTATGAGTGCTATAGGAAAATGTGGTGAAGAAATTAGATGGTGCCCAGCTACTAGAGAAAATCACATCTGGCCTCTTAAAGGCTTATTTTCACAGTGATACTAAGTCCACATGGAAGTAGTACACCACATTATTCACTAAAGGATTGTAAGTAACATAATCCCAGATCTAGAAAAGGAATAGTATTATAGCCTAAATTATAAGCATCTGGTTTGCAGATGTGGATGGATGGCAGAGGGAGGCCAAATTACATTTGTGGAATCTATATAAGAAATAAGACTTCAATGACCCCCTTCTGTCCATAATAGAAGGATAACAGGAAAGTGGTTACTAAATAGATTGCCTTGGAAAGATGATTATAGGGTTAGGGTTCAGTTTAGACTTAGGCTCAGGGTTAGAGTTAGGGTTAAGGTTAGGAGAAAAGTAATACAAAAAGGAAAGGTGAGTATAAAAGATTAAAGGGATCAAACAGAGCAATAATAAACCTGTCAGGTGATGCTCTCTTGGACGTATGTTATGTCATGGGGAGTTGCCATCTTGAATGTGTTTCTGTTTTTCAGTATATGAAACTCAGGGTCGATGAGCCTGTAGCAACAGCAAGAAGAGTAATGGGCTTCTGTGGGGGTGGGGTGGGGGAGGGAATGAAGGGCACAGTGAAGCAGGGGGTAAAAGAAAGGTGATGTCAAGGAGTTCAAGAAGGAAAAGACTTTTGACACCAATTTTGGTAGCAATTGTGCAATACTGCTTGGTGTGATTGAAATATGGAATACGATATCTGCCTTAACTTCCAATAATTTTTTTCTTTTAAAATCATTTTATTGAGGGCTCATGCAACTCTTATCACTTCTCAACCATTCACTGTGTCAAGCACATTTGTACATTGTTACCATCATAATTTTCAAAATACTATCTTTCTACTTGAGCCATTGGGATCAGCTCCTCGTGTTTTCTCCCTTCCCTCATGAACTTTTGATAATATATTATTATTACTATTATTATTACTATTACTATTATTTCATGAATTACAATGACTGATGTCTCCCCTTGCTCATTTTTCTATTGTCCACCATCCTGAAATCTGGTTATAGACTGACCACTGCAATCAATTCCCTCATTCTCTCCCCACCTTCCCCTTACCTTTCTGCTGCTCTCATTATCAGTCCTGAGGGATTTATCTGTCTTGGATTCCCTGTATTTCCAATTCTTATGTGTTCCTGAGTACATGATCTGGTGTAACAGGAATTATAAGATAGAATTGGGGCCATGATAGGGGAGGAAGCATCCAAGAATTAAAAGAAAGTCATGAGTTTCAATAGTGCTGTACTGCACCCTGACTGGCTCATCTCCACCCTGGAACTCTTCTGTAAAGGATACCCAATTGCCTACAAAAGGACATTGGGTTTCCAGTCCACCCTTCCCCTTATTAACAATTATATGCTTTTTTTGTTCTGAGTCTTGGATGCCTGATAACTATTCCCATTTTCATCTCATGGTCACACAGACTGATATGTTCCTTCCATGTGGGCTTCTTGCTTCTGAGTTTGATGGCTGCTAGTTTATCTTCAAACCTTTAAGACCCCAGATGCTATAACTTCTGATACAGGGGTACCAACAGTTTTCTTTATCACATTAGCTTATGCACCCATTTTGTCTTCAGCAAACATTTTGGGAAGGTGAGCATCATGGAATACCAGAGTATTACAACAACGTGTTCTCCCATTGTGGGAGTTCTTGAATAGAGACCCAATATCCATCAGCAACCTTAATATTAAACCGATAAGAATATGTACATGGATGTTTCCTTGTCATTATATATAAATATATTATATATAATAAATTATATATGTTACATATAAATATATTTACCATGTACATGCCTATATTTAGACCTATAAAATGTCCTTTGCCAGCTGGTTCTTCTCTCTATTTTCTTTTACTTTCCTCTTATCCAACTGTCATATACAGCCTTTACTTGGTTTTAGTAATTCTTTTTTTTTTTATAATAATACCTTTTAATGTTTCACATTGTTCCCCAACCCCTCACCCCCAGTGGTTTAGTAATTCTTTTCGGTTACATTGCCCTTGACGAAGCTCTACTAGATTTCCTACACCCTCCTCGCCATTTTTTATATCATGGTTGGTTCCTTTGCCCCTGGGTTTGTTAACACCCACTTCCTTTCCGCGCACCTCTCCCCCTTGGTGTGAATGAAATATGGAATGATATGATATCTGTCTTAAATCCCAATAAAATGGTCTTGGAAAAATTCAGATGTCTTACAAAGGAAGTCCCACCTCCAATAATCATGGTGTCATAAGAAGTGAAATAGATGGGTAATCTATTGATACTTATTTGATATGCACAATTGAAAGGATTCTAAGTTAAGTGAATGGACATTGTAATTTAAATCTCCATGGTAGAGTCTAAGATGGATTGGACCCTCCTCAAGACATAGACTAAAGGCATGTCCTCACATTTACTTTCCATGGAGCCCTTGAGATCCACTCCTTTTTTCCTCCGCCCTACCCCGTCCCCAGACCTTGTGGTTCCTTGAAGGATCGTAGATAGTGAATTATTTTTAAATCTCACTTCAATCACTGTCTCCCTTCTCCTCTGGTTTCTGTTGTTCTTCCCCCTGGGGCTGAGTGCATGTGGTTATGTGCCATTCATCAAGATCGGTGACTTCCTCCTCCCCACCATTCCCCAGTTTCTCCCTACCCTTTGGGTATCTCTCTATTCCCTTTCCTGTTTCTTGGTTTCTGTTACCTCTATCTATGTACATGCTGCCATCTAGTCTGGATTGGGAGGCGGCACTCAGGCCATGATAGCGGGGTTGGGGGATGAGTGTGTGTCGGGATCATGAGGCCGCCAGAAAACAGAGATATATTGAGTGACTCATTAGTGCTCTGCTGCACCCTGATTGGCTCACCCAATCACAGCGATCCCTCGGGGTCTGGGGGCTGGGGCACATTGTCCATAGATGAGCTTTGGGTCTCTGCTCCAGCCGCCTCCCCCCTCCCCCCACTTTATCACTAATGCAGTCTTGGTTTTTTTTTGTTTGTTGACTCTTTGTTGTGACTCTTTTGATGCCTGCTGCCCAGTCTCAATGACACCTCACGATCACACTGGCTCGGGTGCTTCCTCCACGTGGGTGCATCACTGTTGGACTACCTTCATCATACCGGATGAGCATTTGGCATTGCCACTCTTCTGTTGCAGCCCCACCTTCTAAGAAAATAAATTATTGTTATATGCATTATTGCCAAGGTTCTTCCAGGTAAGATATTAAGGGAAGCTTCATGACATGTTAATTCTTCCTAAGATACGTTTTCAGCCTGTGACTTCCAGCAACTAGCCCTTTCGTACAGTATTCTTGAGGGGAAAAATAGTAAGTATTTAGCAAGCTCTAAACTTGAAAGCAAATAAATAAGATCTAAACTTGAAAATGGAAAGAAAACAGCAGTAACAGTAACATAGATTGAGTTCTCACTTTTCTTTGGGAGGAAATAATTGGAAATCTCATAGACTTAAAAGGGAAATCTGGCCTATTAAAATGTCTTAGTATGTGTCAGAATATGAAATATGATTTGAATAATAACAGAGACTTTATATTGCTAGGTATCTTATATATTTCAAGGAACCACAGCTAACCAAAATGTTGAAGGTCTGAGCATAAAAACCTCTCTGGGAAAGAAAATGAGGCAATCTTATGTAGAGTAAAATATCTACAGCTTTGGAAACACTAGTTCTCTATCCTACAGAATTCCTCAACCTAATGGCAGTGATTGGGTGTGTTGAAAATTTCATTATGTCATAGGAAAGACCTCGATGCTGTTTCTAACTTTTCTAGAACTGAAACAACAAATATAATATAAAGTAGTTGACTTTAAGGAACAGAAATTGGTTTTTGTTAGGTTCAGAGGGATAAAATTCCAAATGTCAGACATTCCAAATGTCAGACCCCATGTATGGGTCTTTCTATTACTATCTGGTTGTTTCTGATTATCTTTATCACCTTTTTGTGATTTTACAATAATGATTATGAATGTCCCGCTCCCAATAACACATCAACAATCCTGGTAGCAGCACTTGAGAAATAAGACAAATTATGATTGCATCAGATCCTTTAAAGTGTTAAAGAACAAAGCATTCTCTTGAGGACTGAGGTATGCTGGACACAGTTCATGGTAGAGTCTCTGGCCTCATTTGCACGTGGAAGTTGAAAGCAGGATGGTGAGCAAGAAAGACATGAGAAAAATTGATGCACATGAGCTGGAGTGTGGGCAACAAACAAATAAACGAGGGTTTTTTCTGACGAAGTAACAAATCTATCTCAGAATATGTTCAATAGGCTTGCTCTTTTAATGTGCTACGGCAGACTTCATTCTCAAGTATTTTGGATATATTATACAGGAGGATCTGATCTCAGAGAAAGACTCCATGCTTGGTAAAGTAGAGGGTCAGAGGAAAACAGAGAGATCATCAAGGAGACGGATTGAGATACTGGTGCAACCATGGGTAGCGTTTTGTTTTATTGTACCTATTTTCACTATGAGTTTACATGGATTCCAGATTCAGCAACACCTAGCAAAAGCAAAGACACTTAGAATCCCAAACAGGCTCATATATTTTGAAAATCACTTGAGAACACATTCAATATCCACCTTTAGAGTAACACTCTGTTCATGATGATAGAAGCTTTCCATTCAGCTTTCAATTCTTTTCCAGAACTCATCAGAGTCTACCTTAATGTTACTAATGTTCAATAATCTTTTAAAAACCAAAAACCTTTAAAAAACAATCCAGACTCATTATCAAACACCCTGAGGCCTTGAAACTTCTGTTGATTACTCAATTCAAAAAACCCTTCCACATTTTTAGGTACTGTGGTACCACTAGTTGGTACCAAGTCATCTTAGGTACCTCAAGTGAATAGAGACAGAAATATATGTACATGTGTGTACGCATATAAGTTAAAGATAAAAAATGTCATTGAGAACTACGGGGTTCTTGACTCAATCTTTGGTATTTTCCACTGCCTCATGTTCAAAGGAAAATGGAACAATTAAAATAAAAAAAACAAAATAGATGTTATGTTAGAATTATGATCTTATAAAAGAATATTAAGATTACTGTAAGGTTTCTTGGCTGTATAACCTTTGGAAGCAGGTATTCAAGATCCTTCTCCTCCATGCTCCTTCTGGGTAAAGTTAAAAGTCCAACATTTCATGAGTAACCATATGGAAGACATTCATGCTACTCAACAGACACAGGGGAATGTGGAGCACTGTCTTCAAGTGCCAAGCACATAAAGCACCTGAAATCAGACTGCTTTGCAATATTATTACTTTATTTTTGAAGTGTAGCATTAAAATATAATGTGGATAGGTAATTTTTACTCATAAGATAAAACTATCTGATAGATAGTAATTATCATATACACTTAAATTTAATATTTGTAGCCTATATTCTAAACATATATGCTTACAAATCTAAAATAATAAATAAAATTATTTCACTGCAAATGAATGAAGTCATAAAGCTTAAGAGACTAACGATTTTATTAGGAGGTTTTAATGTATTTGAATGACTGCATTTGAAACCATATAAAAGAGAAATTGTAGTGCTTTAAGTCATTAAGCTATGAAGGATGATCTCTGACTTACAATACTGAAATTATTTGAAAGCCAAAGACATTATTATAAAACCAGGATCACAGATATTTCACCTTTCTCATTATATGGAAATAAATATTGACACATAGATATAATGAAGAATTAACTAAACATTAAGTAAAAGAATATTTGGTAGTTAGTTCATTAATGCCTAAATGTAGACATTTTCAACATATAATAACTATAAAAAGTCTTATAGTTTTGCTTTCCATTTATATCTAGGAATTCAGAATACACTTAATGATTGCAAGAATTATGACTCTATAGGGGAAAATCCTACGTTATGTGCCACAAAACTATGACATAACGAATCTAATTATAGTTCTGTAATAACTAATGTTGGGACTGTCATAGTCTTTGTTATATTTTCCATTTCTCCATTTGTTTCTATCATAAATTTGAAACAGCATCTTCTACTTTACCTTAGGTAACTAAAAAGTAGAATTTCTCTATTTGATTAACTTTGAATTTGTTGGCAGCTGAGAATGACTTCCAGGATTTTTGTGCTGCTGAGGTGAGGTGGGCATTTTCTTCTGCATGGCATACTTCACACTTCTCATCCGGTTCACTCACTGATAAATTTTGACAAGTTAGTTTATTAGAAATGGCAACCGATGTTGCTAGAACATAAAAAATAAATCTTACACTGAAATAGGTACTAATATTATTTAAAGTAAAAATATGTTGTGCCTCTGCTAGCTAATGTCAATAGATGGGTAATTTGTTATAATATTTAAATTATTTTAACAATGTATATTTCAGATTTCTTCTTGGTTAAATGCATACTAGTATTCTCTTTTGATAAGAATAGTTTGTGTGTGGTATTAATAGATAAAATAAAAGTCTGTAATAGTCAAATAATTATTTTAATGGATATAATTTAATTGATTAATTAATATTACTTACTCAATTAAGAAAATTATTTTTCCTACTAGGAAATGAATGCTTAATTGCAAAAAAAGGCTCAATTTTAAGTCTTCAATAAAATATTGCTGTCTACCAGAAATGAACTCAATTGAGTTTTTCCATTCTGTCTCACTTCTCTGATTGAATGGAAATGCCAATTTTTTTCTGGGTTTTTTATTTTGCAAAGCCAGTTTTTTCAGTTTGAATATTCTTCACCAGATTAGTTAGCATTGTATATAATTTTTCACAGGATCTTCCCCTAAAATATTTAGAAATATCCAGCAGTAATTACATGTATCAACCAAATGCTCTCAAAGATCAAAAATCTTCTTGTTCCCAGGTGAATTCATGGCCTTTTAAAGAGACTGTAATGGGCAGCAATATCTCATAAAACATTGCCCTAATTGTGTGAGTTATGCCAATATGTGGGTCCCTTGCAACCACACATTTTGTCTTTTCCTCTGCTTCCTGAAGTGGATTTCCTTGAATGAGATTTCAAAAAAAAAAAAAGAAGAAAGAAGAGTAGAATTAAATAATATACACATTTTGAAGCTCTCACCTGTATCTTGAGCTAATAGAAAAATTTCTCATTGTTATTAATAACATTATATGATTTTTCCCAAGCTTAAACTCTTGGACATGATTCCAATTTTGCATCTTATGTTTTTGTGCTTTTTTTTTTTTACAGATGGAGGACTGAATGGACTTTTTAAAATATTTTAAGGTTGAAATCAGCAAATGAACTTAAATGAGGGCATACTATCTTATTAGGTTTGCAGATGTACTTTCACAGTGAATAACAGCAAATGATGTTCACAATGCACTGCGATTCTCAGTCACCATGTCTTACTCTTGGAAATGTCTGTTTTGTCTTTGAATATCAGAGTCCAAATAACAAAAAAATACAATACTCACAGTGCCCCCAAAGAGTACCATCTTTTGCAAGAATCTTTTGCTTTCTTATGATCAGTAAGAGAGAATTTGCCCTGCTAATAATTTTTCATGTCTTTCACCGACACATCTCTGTTTTCAAGTTTAACCTGATCTCCCCAAACGAATCTAGTTGCAACATTGACCGTGGTTTAAACTATAAAATATTCAATTATTGGACATACATTTTTGACACCAAATGTCTCTCTCTCTCTCACACACACACACACACACACACACACAAACACACACAAATGCACATTTGTGCAATGGAAATCAATTCCTGAAAGCACAATGAAATCATTTTTGAAGTTGCTATTTATAGTTATAGTTCGTGCAGTGCCAGTGTTAAGTGCCAGATCCCAAGTTATACACCCACTGAAAAATGATCAGATAAACGGTGGGTATATGTGTGCATGTGCAAAAATTAGTATGTGAGTGTAAAAGAGAGGAGGGGAGAAATGAAGGACATCACCCCACAAGCCCCAGACGAATGCCCTCCGCTGACCATGCAGCACCTCTGACCTGGATTTACCCCTTTCCATCCGGCGTGTCTCTTGGCATTTTCACTTCCATACCTTACTAGATCCAGTGTTTCCTGATGCACTGTGACCTCTATCTTAGCTTCACATTTCCTGCAAAATAACTTGATTCATTCACGATCATTTCCACAGCATTTTATTCATCTTCTTCCCAGTACACCCTTGCTTGTCACCATCCAATCTTCTACAAGTTAGATCATAGGGTTAGATTTAGAGTGTTAAAATCACATGTCATAAAGTTCTTGGCTCCACATAAACAGTTGTCTACATCATGAGTCATTAAATGTTTTCTAAGAAAGCAGACCAGTGGCACGCCGCTAGGTACAAGAAGGAATTTTCTATGAAGGAGCACCTGAGCTCAGTTCAAGTGAAGCCCATAGATCTAATGGCCTTCTTCTTCGGGTCAATGGCATAGAAGTTGATGCGGGAAGCAGCGCCCCTATAGGCCAGTGGGTGCAGAATCTCCTGGATCCACAACTACCTCTGGATCCACATATAGGTTTCACATGAACACAGTGAAGTACTCTGCAATTTCCATTTTTTGTAAGGCTATTTGTCACTAGCTAGGGTACACACAATCAAACAGTCTTTGTGTAGTCAATACAACATGTGATCCTCTTTCTAATATTCTCTGCTTTCAACCAAGAACCAACAGACAGCAATGATATACCTTACCCCACAGATTTCTTCAGAATCTGTCCCAAATTTTTGGCAACTCCCTGTCAGCACACTACTCCAAAAATTGAGGACTGATTTTCATCAAAAATTTGCTTGCATATGCTTCCAGTTAGATTGTTTTATAAAGCCTTCATTCTTCTGGGTCACATTTTATGTGTCGACTTGTGGAGAGGTGCAGTCTACCTTGTCAATCAGATCCCACCTTGATGACCTCATTAGGAAGCGCCACAGAGATAGATAGCTCACAGAAGGCAGGTTACAAACACTTCCTGTAAGACATTAGTGTTTACAAGATTCATGGAGCCTCGCTGAAGGAGCCATGTGTCAACCCCTGACAGCACCAAAATGCTTCCACTGTCACTGAATCCACAAGAATTTCCACTCACTGTTCTGCGATCTTCCTGCATTATCGCATGGCTGTGTGAGTCTAAAAAAGAATTTCTCCCCACCAGAGGGCAATGATGCCCCACCCCCTAAAAACAAAAGCAAAAAAAGAATGTCTGGGCTAGTATCAGACATATTGGCTAATATTGGACTTAAGGACTTGATCTTGATTGGACTGGGATGTTTCTTGTACACATATGAGTGTCCATGAATTTGCTTCTCTAGTCTACCTGGGCAAACACCCCTTTGTCTAACTGGGCAAAATATGAATCTCTTCCTGTCAATTGGCCAAATGCCTGCCTTCCAAATTTCTTGGTATTATTGACATTATTCTAATTAATTAATAAGTACTTTCAGTGTTTCATAAGTGTATTGAAATATTTAAATTGGTATCCCATAAATTAAAGGACTCCTCTTTTTTAAAAAAAATGCTTTCCATTCACTTTGGGCTTCTTGCTTCAGTACAAATTCATTACCAATGGGTTCTGGCTCATATACTAGTTCTTGAAATCATTGAATGTCCACTAGTTCTTTTTTTGTAGAGTGATTATATATTTTCCCCTCTTTTCTTTTGATGTTTGCTGTATCATTACATCTTTTGACTGCAGAATCTTTCAATGTTTTCACTGCATACTTCAAGAATTTTCTTCAGTGCTTTCAGTGTAAAGCATGCTGAGTGTGTTTGGTTTTCTAACACTGTATCTTTGGACACTTCACTAAAATATTTTGCTTTGTCTTCTTGAGTTGCCCTTTGACATTTTCTCTGCAACTCTTTATTTCATCCTTCCTTCCATTTGTCTTCTGTACTCCACAGTTAAGAGCAACTTTCCAAGACTATTTTGACAATTACTTTGACTTTTTCTTTCCTGTCTTTTTAATGGCCTTTTCCCTTCCTCATGCATGAAGTCCTTGGTGTCATCCAGCAGCTCATCAGCTCTGTCATTAGAGCGCACATGTAATATTTTTGAGATGGTTTTACAATTCAGGTGAGATATACTCAAGGAAATATCTTAGCTTTATTTGATTTGCTTTCATTTTCTTCATATTCAGCCTGAATTTATATATTAGCAAATGATGATGCATTCTGCAGTTGACCCCCAATCTTATGTTAGCTGTTAATTGTAATCCTCTCCATCATCTATTCCTAAAGGGGTAGTAATTTGAGTTTTGTATATTCACTCAGCATATGATGATTTGCTGGAAGTTTAATCCATTTTGGGACTCTGAAAATAGAATTTGGTTTTCCATTATTATCCACAGCCTTCTGCAAACTTAGCGTTATAATTTAAACGCTGATATCATTTCCTCCTTCAGATTTGGATATTATTACTTACAGTCAGTGGATAACATAGGCTGGTGTGCTCCTTTCACAAGGACTTAGTTGATATCACATTTAGATGGCAGCTAGTTTTAAGACAAGGCGTTAAGGCTCCAGATGCTGTTTTTTCCTATTAGTGGAGCATCACTTAATTCTATCACCCTTTGCTACAGCACCCATATATTCCGTTTTCTCTTTATGAGAGCAAGCACGCAGCTGGACCCTTTCATAAGAACTATTTTTTTACATGAGACTGGACAAGCCCCAGATCAATTTATATGTATTCATGGCTTATGTATGTCTCTGGGTTGCTTCAGAGACATCATTATAATTTTATGATAGAGAACTTTCTAAATCAAACCCTCAGATTAAAAGTGCAATTACTTTTGCCAACGGTATATAGAATTCAAAACACTGTTAAGAAATGAAAAAAATATGCAAGTAGAGGCTGGCTTCAGCCAACCGTTCCTGAATTGTTGACTTGTACATTCTTCTTCCTATAGTTCAGTGTCTCTTATTAGTTGTTCATCACAGAAATTTCACGGCACTGATGAAAATAGACAACCCTGACACATGTTGCTCTTGCTGAGTGCCCTTGAGTTGGTTCTGACACATAGAAATCCTTTGCACAACTGAAAGAAATGCTGCATATTCCTGCGCCATCCTCATAACCATTCCTATGTCTGAGTTCATCAGTTCAGCCAAGGGTCTTCCTCTTCCTTGTTTTTGGCAAACATGATGTCCTTTTCCAATGACTGGTATCTCTTGAAAACATGTTCAAATGACGCAACACAAAGTCTTGTCATTCTTGCCTTAAAGGAGCATTCTGGTCTAATATATACCAGTTTGTCCCATGAACAGGTGATGATACTTTCAATATTCTTTTACAACAACTCATTTCAAATGCATCTACTCTTCTACTGTTGTCCTTTTTCAAATTTCAACTTTCACATGCATTTGATGCAATGGAGAATACCAGCGCTTGGGTGGGGTGTACTTCAGTCTGCAATAACATCTGTGCTCTTCAATAGTCTAAGAGAGTGTGTGTACCAGGTTTCCCCAGTGCAAAGTAACTTCTATTGTTTTTGACTGCTTCTTTCATGAGCATAGATTGTGGCTACAAGTAAAACAAAATAGCTGACAGTTTTAACCTTTTCTTTATCTATCATGATGCTACCTATAGGTCCATTGCGAGGATTTTAATCTTCTGTCCATTCAGTTGTACTAAAGGGTACACTCCTTGATCCATTGACAAGTGCATCAATTCTTCCTCACTTTCAGAAGGCAAGGTTGTGTCATCTGCATACACAGGTTTGTCGATAACCCTTTCTCCAATCCTGATGTCACATTCGTGTTCATATAGTCCTGCTTCTCTGATGATTTGCTTAGCACACAGACTGAGCAAGTGTGGTGACACACACCTTTTGTGATTCTACAACATGCAGTATACTCTTGTTCTGTTCACACAGCTGCCTCTTTATCCATATACAAATCTGTTGTGAACACAGAGAAGTGTTCTGACATTTCTATCCTTCTTAATGATTTTCAAAGTTCATTGTGGTTCGTACCATCTAATGACTTTACATAGCAGAAGAAACACAAGAAAACATATTTCTGGAATTCTCTGTTTGGAGGCAAAATCCCTTGGACATCAGCAATGCCATCCATATACAAATCTGTCGTGATCACAATAATGTGTTCTGGAATCTCTATCTTCTTAAAAATGTCCAAAGGTTATTGTGGTTCATACCATCTAATGATTTTACATAGCAGAAAAAAACCCAAGTAAACATATTTCTGGAATTCTCTGCTTGGAGGCAAAATCCATTGGACATCAGCAATGTCATCCCTTATTCCATGTTCTCTTTTGAATCTGGACTGACCCTCCGAAGTTCCTTGTCAATTTACTACCGCAACTCCTCTTGGATGATCGTAGCAAGTTTTTACTTGAGTGAGATATCAGTGATACGGTTCTGTAGTTGGAACATTTTGTTGGATCATCATTCTTTGAAATGGGCACAACCATGGATCACTTCTGGTAAACTGGATCCCAGTTTTCCGGGAATAGATATGTAAGTAGTTCCCTTGCTGCTTCAGTTTGCTAAAATGTGCACAGTTGATCAACTATTGGAGGCTGTTTTTAGCTAGTGCATTCATGCAGTTGGAACATCTTCCTTTAGCACCACTGGTCCTGGTCCTTGCTCATATGCTACCTCCTGAAATGATGAACTGACAGCTCATTGTTTTGGGTGCAGTGACTCTGCATTTTTCCAACTTTACTCTTGGGGTTTACTCACCAATCAATATTTTGGCTACAGACTCTTAAAACTATAGACTTTAATTTTTTCTTGAGCTCTTTTAGTTTTAGAGATGCTGAGTATATTCTTTCTTTGGGGTTTCTAATTCCAGGTCCTTTGCCTCTTCTTTATAACATTTAACTTTTCAAGTTAACCTTCGGAATGTTCTATTCAGCTATTTGACCTCAGTAATCAAATTGCCAACAGCTGTGAGAAGACACAATGAAAGTTCAGTATCAGCAGGTAAACCAGAACAGGGGCTCATTGTGGAACAATCCATCAATTGCTCATTTGTAAGTTCTTGATAAATCTGAAGAAACTTTAAGCAAATCTAGAAGAGTCAAAATGCCTTCTTGAGTCTATTCCACCTGAATTTTCAAAACTTTCAAAAACAGATTTGAGGTACTGAATAATAATGGCCAGAGTTCTTCTTTTATGATTTTTTTTGTGGGCCTCACTGCTCTCTGGTTGTTGTGGGAGCCACCCCGTGCCACTCCTGAGAGCAGTCACTAGATTTGAACTGCCAAGCCCGCTGGCCGCAGTCCCACACTCAACCACTTACACCACCAGAACTCAGCCCGATCAGTGTTCTTACAACCTGAGATAGGACATCAAGATTCCCATTCACGAAGAATGGAAAAGCTCATTTGAAAGATAGGAAAGAAAGAAAGGACCGAAGTAGATGTCAGAGGAGACTTTGAAATTTGCTCTTAATAGTAAGTAGCTAAGTCAAATGAAATAAAGGACGGAGTAAAGGAGTATGCTTTTCAGATTTTAAACCATGCAGTATCTCTTTGTTCTGTTCAAATGACGGCTTCCTGATCTGTACACAGGCTGTGCACGTGAATAATTAGGGGTTCAGAAATTCCCAATTTTGCAATAATATCCAGAATTTTTATGATCTACACAGTTCCATGCCTTTGTATAATCAATAAAACATAAGTAAACATATTTATAGCATTTGTAAATTGATTCTAAATTGGTTGAGATCTTGATTCAATATATTAATTGTTTCAATAACTCAATCTTTTTATGATTTATGATCTTTTTTAACTTGTATATTTGGAGTTGAATTGGTCACTGTTGTTCTTACATTGTGCTCAAAGTTACCTTTTTGATTCTTCAGTTATTTAAAGGAATCTTTAAATAACAGCATTGTAGATCCAAGTAAAATTAAACTTTAGAAAATTTAAATATTTCCTTTTTTGTCATAATGCGCTTCATTGGGGAAGTTGTGAAAAATTGTCTTTTTGTTGGCATGCAAATACTACTGAAGGCTGCAATCTTTAATCTTCTTCAATATGTATTTCAAGTAGTTTCTTGCTTAATCCACGATTTGTAACTCACTTGTGTAAAAATAATCAAATATTTTAAGACAATAATTAACAAGAAAATACATTTTATATCGCTATTTCAGTTGCCATATTTTTGAGCATTTTTCCTATGGTTCTATATATCATGTAATATTAAGCACATCTACAAAAATATCCCTAATTTGGACAGAAACTAGATGTACAAGCAACAGCACCTCTCTGCAAGTGAAGGCCTACGCTGGTGGGAAGGAGAAGCGTCTGTGGCGGTTGTTCAGAGCCAGCACTGAGAAGAATCCAGGTCTCCCATTGGCTCTGCCAGGAACACATGAGCTGCTTACCGCTGGAGAGAAGCTTTCTTTGGATGAAGACAGGCAGAAATGGACCGTAGATGATGCGACCAATTTAATTAATGCTCTTTCAGGCTGTTCAGGAAAATGCTCAGGTGACTTAAATGTTTTCACAAAAGTTTGATGCCCTGAAATACACTTACATTTCTTTGATCACATGTTCGATCGAGCTCAAATTTCCCATAGCATGTTCTCTTTTTATGCCATGGGCTCTCCCAAGATAGAAAGGTGCCTCTGGTTGATGGGACCTCAGCCAAGGGAACGCTGGTGTTTGGGTTCTCTTTCTCCTCTAAGAAGCAGTCTCTGCTTGTCATCAAGTGATTGACTAACGCAATTCCAACCAACAATGCTTCTACAATAAAATGAGAAAGGGAAAAAAAAGTTGAAAAATCTTTAATGTTTTATCTAATGTGCACAGAGACATTATCAGAAATTTGTTCCAAACCTCATTATTTATCATAATTTATGTCGTGATAAGAATATTTGACAAACCATTGTTGGGATAATTCATTGACAGGTCCTGTGTTCATGCTCAAAAATGCCAACCACGTCGGGTGTGATTGCTTTCTTTGTGAGAATAAGAAGAATTGAAAGTAAAAATAGCAAGAGGCAAACATATGAACATAATAAACCAATTTGTAATATCATGTTGCAATTTTATATCCGAGCCCAAAGGTGTTGTTGTTGCCCTCACTTTCACTCTAACTTCTGGTGATCTTTCTGAATCCTGTATCGTCTACAAGGTCTTTTGTATGCTGGGATCCATTGTTGAAGCAATGGTATCAATTTACCTAACAGATTTTCTCTCATTTTACTCATCCATTGTACTCAAATAAAGATCTCTAGGGAATGTGTGTCTTAATAGTCTTGCTATTGTTGCTTTTAAGAAACATTTTGCTTGTATTTCTTTTAAAGTTGATTTTCTCATTTTTCTGGATTTCTATATTTTAATCTTCTTGGCTAGCACTCTTAAAGGAATGCACCAGTTTTATTGTATTGCTTTTCTAAAATCATTTTATTGGGGATCATACATCACTTTTCACAATACATAAATACATAGACTGTACCAAGCCCCTTCATATCCTGCTGCCGTTATCATTCTCCAAGTATCTGCTTTTCCACTTGAGCCCTTGATATCAGCTTTTCATCCTTCCCCCTCTGTCCTTGTTCCCTCCTCCCCCACCAAATCTCAATATTTTATAAATTATTATTATTTTGTAATATCTTGCACTACCTGGCATATCCCCTTGCCCACTCCTCTTATATCTGTCCTCCAGTTAGGAGGTTGTGTGTGGATCCTTACAGTTGGCTCTGTCTCTATCCGACTTTCCCTCCACCTATGTGGGAACTCCACTGTCACCACTGACCCCGAGGAGTTCATCTCTCCTAGGTTCCCCATATTCCCAGTTCCCATCTATACCAATGAAACTCTTCTGGTCCAGTTGGATTTGGAAGGGAGATGGGACCATGACAGTTGGGGGTAGCAAGCCTTCAGGAAGCAGAGGAAAGTTGTATGTTTCATCGCTACCTGACTGCACCTTCACTGGACTGTCTCCTCCCCAATACTCCCCATGGGGATGTCCAGTGACCACAAGTGGGCCTTGGGTCACCATTCTGCCCCCCCCCCCTCCTTCGTAGTGATGTGATTCTTTGATGCTTGATATCTGCTTCCTTCAACTCCTTGTGCTCCCACAGGCTGGTGTGCTTCTTCCATGTGGACTTTCCTGTTTCTGCGCTAGATGGCCTTATGTGCGTCAGTTTTATGTCTTTCTTTTTTATTCTATGCCCTTTGCAATTAGAAAGACCTTCGCTTTGTTCATGATTGTGCTATTCAAAACTCAAAATCACTGCCACCCAATTGGTTCCAAATCTTATTGACCTGCTTCATCTTTCTCACTTAAAGCAACTAATGGATTTGAACTACTGACATTTGGTTAGCAGTCCAATGCTTAATCAGATGGGATATCGGGGTTTCCATCACACTGCAAATAAAACACTTCCAAGGCATAAAAGGTACATTAGACTTTATGCCAATATGTACACATCTGAATAGCAGATGAACTTAAGTTTAGATGTAAAAATTTACTTTAAAAATAAAATTGAGGGTCACTTGAAGGGGAATTTGTTCAGTATATTATTTTTCTCTGTAGCTTTCTTCTGAGGGAAATATGAAAAAAATCACAAAATATTTCATGTGGTATATTTTTAATTGTTGTTATATAGATATTCTTTCGAATATTTACTGCAGAACTGTGAAAGTTGAATTAAATTTCTGCAAAAATGCTTGATTGTTTCTGAGTTAGATAAAATACAATATGGATCTATTGTTGCTGGGTGGTCAGTTTTTGTTGCTGTTGTTTTATTTTTCCATTAGCTCTTTCAATATCCTATTTTATAAGTTATAAAATAAGAATTGGGTTGGCATTCACTTATAACTAAAAAAAATTCCTCATATTGGCAACAGTATCTTCAAAAAAGAAATCTATAGTTAGTGTCTGCAAAGTGACAGAGCCAACTGATATTGATTTTGGCATAATGCACTATAGCCCTCATATATCTGCTCAGTGCCTGCTGCAAAGATCAATACATATATTGTTTGCCTGGGGAAGTCTAAGATCAGTCTATATTTAGTCATAGGTTCTCTAGATTGCTGATGTGATTAAAGTATAATCAACATATTTTCTAGAAGCTTTATTTTCTAACATAGTGCAGAAACTTTTTACTTCTGAATGATCTTCCTAATCAAACTTAAGTGTTAAGTATTTTGCTTCAGCCCTTAAGTTTTATAGAGCCATTTTATAATTATATTACTTGACACCCCAGCTGAGTTTAAGTAAAGGGCATAATTTGTGGGCTCATGTAAATCCTAGCATGAACACAATGCGTCTTTTCTTAAATGATCAATAAATATTTATGATAAGATACATATTACTCTGCAGTTAGAAAACTATGCTATGGCCTCTTTAAAAAATGAACATTATATGCTTTAAATATTTGTCAACAGCTTTTTAGACTTGGAGATTGGTCAAATACATACAGATGTGCTGATGTTTTTCTTTTTCCTCTTTCTCTTTTTGAATAAGCACAACAACTAAGTATCCATTGTAATAGCAAGATTGTTTTCAACTACATATATATGTTTACTCTGGCATATTAATGTTCATCAGTACAATACATGAGAACAAAAGTATAGTTTTTTCAATTGAAATAAATACATTTCTGAAACAAATTCTCACTCTATGTTATGATATAAAATTTCATTTTTTTTCTTTCTGATCCAAGTAATTGTTAGTAATGTGACTGCAAGTAATATAATATTTTCTTATGTATCGGCTATTCAAAACATTTTCTCTCAATACAATTTTTATTATTTAATTCATGAAATGTAGATAAAAATATTATCTAAAGATAGATATAGAGTGCAGATGTAAAGAAAAAGATGCTAAAATTTCTAAAACAAGCAAATAAATTTTTTCAACGAAAACTGATATAATTTTCCACTATATTCTGAAGACAACTCAATTGCTGTTTTGTCAAAATAAGAAAAAAAAATAACATGCAAAGCTTTTTGCAATTAGAAAGACCTTGACTTTGTTCACAGTTTCTTCAAAACTCAGAATCACTGCTATCCAACTGGTTCCAAATCTTAATGGCCTGCTTCATCTTTTTCAAGTAAAGCAACTATTGGAGTGGAATTATTGACATTTTGGTTAGCAGTCCAATACTTAATCAGATGAGATACCATGGAGATACCTATACCTTCTTTGATCTTTTTAAGATTTCTTTACATTATTTAATTTCTTTCAAGCACTCTACCATCAGTATATACAGACAATATTAAATATCTGTCAAAATAAAAAGGACTATAATATAAAATATCTTGAAAAGTATGTTCCAGGAAGCAAAATAAGATTTAAGGAAAAATGAAAGACTAGATACATTCTTAAAGTTTGTCTCCGTCTACCTTCCTTTGTTCCCTTCCATCTACTTCACTGCTTATCCTTTTCTGTTTTTCTTTTATCCATATAAAAGTAGATATCTTATGGTTAGAGATTTTTTAATAGACAGTCCTTGATAAGTGTAAGGGGTAGAGTCCAGCCTACCAATTGTGTCACAGACTGATGTCAACTCCTTGGTGTCATAAGTCTTTTTCTATAAGAGAGAGGAACTGAGTGGAATTGAATCCTCTTTGAGGCTGCCTCTTGTATCTGGTTCTTTGATATCCTATCATGTTGGTTCCAGGAACTATCATTAGAAAGCCCACGTGGAAGAAGCACACCAACCTGACCTGACATGATCACTCTGGACAAAGTGGGTGAATAAGAAAAAGTGGCCTGGTGGCCAGGTGCCTGGTTATCAGGGGTTGTAGAGTCTGGGACCTCAAAAAGCTTGGAGATAAACAAGCACCCATCTGGATGAGAAGCAACAGAGCCCACATGGAAGAAATACAGCAGACTGTGTGATCTTGAGGTGTCAAGGGAATCAGCTATCAGGCATCAAAGAACAAAAAAATCACATCATTGTAAAAGAGGGGGAGTGCAGAGTGGGGTGCCAAAGTCCATCTGTGGGCAATTGGACATTCTCTCACTGAAGGGCTGGGGAAGGGACGAGGCTGTCAGGGTGCAGTGTTGCAATGATGAAACATACAATGTTCCTCTAGTTCTTAAATACTTCTGCCTTACAGATCCAGCTGGACCAGAGGATGTACACTGGTACAGTTAGGAACTGGAAACACAGGGAATGCAGGACTAAAGAACCCCTTAGGATTGGTGGTACGATAGGCGATAATGGGAGGGTGCAGGGAAGGTGAGGTAGAAAGGGAGAATTGATTGCAAGGATCTACATATGGCCTCTTCCCTGGGGAACAGACTGTGGAGAAGCAAGTTAGGAGAGATATAAGATGGTGTGAGAAATGAAAAAATAGTAATAATTTATAAATTATCAGTGTTTCATGAGGGAGGAGTGAGTGGGGAAGGAGGGGGAAAATGAGGAGGAGATACCAGGGGCTCAATGGAAAACAAACATTTTGAGAATGATGAGGGAAACAAATGTACAAAAGTGCTTGATACAATGGATGTTTGTGTGAATTGTGATGAGATGTAAGAGTGCCAATTAAATGATTTAAAAAAAGAATACTGATGTTGGACCTATTTGGCCAACATCTCCCCTCTGCATGCACCAGCTTGTGTTCCACACGTCTCTGCTTTGTAATCCAGCTTCCTTCTCAACAGCTTTTGTGAGTCACAAAAAACCTACCTTGACCCAGACTGCACTTACATATCCATAGCTATGTAAACCATTTCTTAATAAACTTCTCTTTGTATATACAAACACATGCAAGTGTCAGTATGATTGCTTCTCTTGACTTGCAATCTAATGTAAATCTATTGCAATCTAATGAAAAGTCTTACTAAAAGTACATTTTTAAAACACTTAAATTATCTAAGAAATAGTAGATCAAGTAATTTACAATGAAAAAGAGCACAGATAATAAATATTCTCACCTATACCAGTTTGTATTCAGTCACTGATATTCATATTATTTGAGACCAATCAATTGTAAAGTGGTGTGATTTTCTTACCCTTCTTGTATGATTTTAATGTCATTGTGGATTTCTTTTCTTAGATATTTTTCAGAATAGAGCTTATTGTTATCACCAAGGAAAAATAAAGAACAACAGAGATGCATCACAGTTAACATACTACTCCAAATGTGCTTAATTTGCTAGTGACAGACAGTAGTCCCCTGTAAGGGAATTTTTTTTAGGCATCACTGCCCTCTGGTGGTGGGAGTAGGAGGCCCAGCCTTTGCTCCTGTGGAGCTGGAATTGAACCTCCATCCCAGTGGGCCACAGTCCCATGCACAACCACTACGCCACCGGGGCTTAGCCCGGGAATTTTTTTTTAAGGGAATTTTTTTATGACTTCGAAATCTGTTTGAAAATCTGAAGGGTGTGTGTGTGTGGGTGTGCATGACAAATAGATAATGTGTTCAGATGCTGTCCTAAAAGTGGAAGATTGAATCTACCCTGAATCCCTGAGACCATGACACAGGACAGAGGAGCAGCACTAAGACTAGAATCGTGGCACATAGACTCATAGAACTGAAAAGCCAAGAACAAGAGTCATGGCTGGCAACCTAGCTAAGAAGTGTTTGCGACAAAAGAGCTCTATTATTACCAGTATGCATGGCAAAACTCAGTAGATTGGCATGAAGAGGCACTGTTGACTTCCTAGCACAAGGACTATGAGGGACATAGTCAGCTAGTTAAACTGAGTGCCTTTAGGCAGGAAGCTAACTGGAAATGCAGACTGCTTCTATATCCTGGTAAATGAAGTTATTTTTTCAAACCAACATAATGAGTTAACTACTCTGCAAAACTCTTTGGATTCACCTTCCTGCTTACATTGGGCTTCATTGAAACTCCTGTCTGCTTCTATAGCAGTGGTTCTCGGCCTTTCTAAGGCCTCAACTTTTTAATACAGTTCCTCAAGTGGTGGTGAACCCCAACCATAAAATTATTTTCATTGCTACTTCATAACTGTAATTTTGCTACAGTTTTGAATCGTTATGTAAATATATGACAGGCAGGATGTATTTTTATTGTTACAATTTGAACATAGTGAAAACATAGTGATCAATCACAAAAAAACAATATGCAAATATATATTGTGAAATAATTATACTTAATTACAAATGAATGAAATTTTGTCTAGAGGCAGGGTATAGCTGGGGTAAAAGTGTTCATGTCTGTAGTCATATGTGGGTGCATCTGCATGTGGGCAGACCTGCCTGGAGACAGATAGAGGAGCGGTGTCTCAATTGCAGATCATCAGAAATATGTGTTTTCTGATAGCCTTAGGCGACCCCTGTGAAAGCGAGTTTCTACCACCAAAAGGATCATGACACACAGGTTGAGCACCTTCTAGAGTCTAAGGGTAGCCACATGTAGGTTTCCCGAACCTGAAGATGGCACTGCTATGGTTCTACTGACCATTTACAAAGTGAAAACTGGACCCAGAACTTGAGGCAACCACACAAATGGAACAAGAGGACAAGGCCTTATGTGAAATTAGGAAAGATGTTTCATAGGGTTGTCTTTTCACAGTACTTAGTTAATTTGTGTGTAAGTAATCCCAAACTCTGTCATAAATAAAGGGTCCAATAGTGAGACTGTTTGCAGTTTCCAGCAGCTTTAATCCTCCATTATTTGTTTACAAACAAATCCATGTTCCCTATCTCATCAGCACAGCCACAAGGCAAAATGACTTCATCACAAACTGCAGATGTGAGTGTTCACCCAGGGGCCAGAATGATCAACCAGAGAGCTGTGTGGAAACCCTCCTGTCTAAAAGAGTTAAAGACATCCTGTGGTCTTAAAAATCTGAGATGAGTTTTTGCTCTTAGTCTTATCCCTCTGGTACTGCTCCTGCTACTTTTTGATTCTGCTATGGGAAGAGACTTCTCTCTCTCTCTCTCTCTCTCTCTCTCTCTCTCTCTCTCTGAAAATCCGTTGCTCCATCATTTCTACCTTCCAATTCCTTCTTTCTTCACCTGCTCCGTCTCTACCATTAAAGGTCAGGAAGTGACTGCCACCAGAGAAGATTCCATTACTCCTTCTTCACCGAACGTATTGTAGCGTGCTAGTGAGTTTGTGTAAGACCTTTTTTATTCCTGCTCTTTCTGTGCAAGTGAGCTTCTTAGAGCCTCTACAGCTTTTAGCTGGGTGTCTCTGATTCTTTTGACTCCAACCTCCTCAACTACTCTGATATCCTTTATCTCATTCCATTTGAAAGCTGTCCAATTTGTTCATAAGTTAATTACCAATCCATCCCTCTTAATCTGTCTTCGTTTGGAAACTCTGAAGCAAACTGTCCAGTATGGGTTATTGTGCTGGTGTCTGAATACTGATGATAGAGTTTTTATTAGTGGAGCAACACACAGTCATCACAGTATGGAAAACTGAGAGATCAGTGGATAGAACTTATTTCCCCAGTAAACCCCTGACCTGAGTGTGGACCTGTGACTGATGAGTACGTACTGCACCAAACTATTGAATCAGCAGAGACTTGAGAGTGCCTTGGGGAGGGACACCTGATGTCAGAATTTGTAAAGAATTTAGGGAGAAAAGGTAGAGTTTATCTGCAACTCAGAGATGAGCCTTGAGCCGATACTGTTCTTGTGTCTCTTTTCCAATCCTGAAGTTAAGAAAGGAAGTCTCATATTGACAAATCTTCTTAAAGAGTGTAATATGTTATAAATTCATACAAAATAGAACAAGAATCAGGATTGAAAGGTAAATAGAAAAAAAGTCATAATACCATCTAAACTCATCATTATAAAATAACCAATGATTAAAAACATACTTGTACAAATCACTCTTGATCTTGTTGTGACAACTTAATACTAGCCTTCTTTTCTAGCAAGTTTGAGATCCTCAAATATCCTCAAATATCCTCTGAAAATCCATATGGATGCCTGACTACAAATGTCTATATGATGAAATGTACATAATGAAATAATAATTCATAGTAGCATATAAGTCTTATCATATGGTTAAAGTCAACTGATTCATATAATACACTAAATATAACCCTTTGAGAATGATATCATCATGGCTAATAATCAGACATATGTACATGAATTCTTTATTGAGATTTTCAGAAGTTTGTTGTTATAAAAGAGACAAGCACCAACAGTATATATACAAGAGAAGCAATATAATTTTCCGGGAAGTATTTTCATCAATGAAAAAGCTACAATTCCCCAAAAGTGTTTCTTTTAAAAAGTTAGAATCCATTTGGCTTTAGGCAAAAATAAAGAAACTTTAAAATACTAGAGAACTTTAAGTGAAAATGCTATTTCTTTAAATATTAACATTAGCTTCTCCATCTGATTAATTAAATTTAATTAAATAGGAGGACATTATCAGTAAGAAATAATCTCTTCAAAAGCAATTACTTTGATAATTGATATTATAATTCCTCCTGACTTTTGCCCAAGGCATACAATTCTTTCAAACTTCTCCACTTAAGTTCCATTACATAGATTTTGTTGTTGGATTCTGTTGATGTCACATAATGTAAGATCAATGGCAATGTAGAATTGGCCCAAAGGCATTTTCTAGGATATAACTTAATGTGAGCAAAGCCCTTGATCTTTCGCCCACAGAGTCTAGATGGGTTTGAATGGTCAACTTTTTAGGTCATAGCAAAGACCTTAACCAATGTGTCCTCAGGACTCCTTGTAGAAAAGTTTTCTTTTATTATTTGATTACTTCTGTGCTCCAAACTAACATTCTTGAATAGTCTCAACTAGCATAAGGCAAAGGAGCCCCAGATAAGGACACTGATAAAGTGTTCTGCTACTTACCAATGTTAGGAACTGAGGAGTCACACCTGGGAGTCTGGCTTCCTATGGATCACAGCTGTGGAAATTGCATGGGACAGTTCTTCTCTGTCCTTTGGGTCCACTATGAGTCAGAATTGACTTGGTGGGAATGGATTGGATTAAGAAAATGTGGAAGTTAAAGTACTGCCAGAAGGTCTTGAATGAATGCTATCAAGTTTTTAATTAATTAAGCATGTCTGCTTTTCTTCAAATATCAACTTGTATAACTTTTCAAATGATAATTATTACACTAAATTCTCAGAGGTTTATATAATCTTATATAATCTTGTGAAAATATTTTTTAAAATAATTTAACACTAGTATTGGCCATTTTGAATCAGAAAATCATATGGTTTACTATGCTGGGAATGATAAGATCAAGAATGCCGTTCCAATTATCACCCAGAAAGGACATGTCAAAATCTATCTTAAAGTACAATGCTTTCTGTGATAGGATTGCTGTGATCTCCATTTCAAAGAATTCAATTAACACAACTATTATTCAAAATTTCTACACCAACTATAAATGCTAATTCTGCAGAGTTTGAAATATTACAAATATCTTTGGTCAGAAATTGCTCAATCATGCAATCAAGATTCACTAGCAATCAAGATTATTGGCAATTAGGATATAAAAGAAGCAATAAGGAAGGAACAGTAGCTGAAAATATGGTCTTGGAAATATAAACAAAGCTGGATATAACATGATAGAAGTGTGCAATAGCAACAATATGTTCATAGTAAATATCTTTCTTCAGCAACACAGAAGGAAACTATTCACATAAACTTCTCCATATGGAATTCACAGAAGTCAAACTACCCACATCTGTGGAAGAGACAGTGGAGAATCTCGAAATCCGCAAACAAATGAGATGGCAAACTCAACATGAGCTAATCATACAATTGCTCCTACGTGAGTTCAAGTTAGAGCTAAAGCAAAATAAAACCAATCTAAGAGGGCAAAAATGCAACCTTTCGTCTATCCCACTTGAATTTTGAGACTATCACAAGAATAGATTTGCTACATTGAACACTGTTGAGAGAAAGACCTGATGAGCTGTGGAATAGCACCAAGAACATCATGAATGAAGAAAGCTAAAGGTCATTAAAAATCAGGAAAGAAAGAAAAATTCAAAGCAGATGTCAGGAGAGACTGTGAAACTTGCTCTTTAATTGTAGAGTAGCTTAAGGCAAATGAAAGGATTAATGAAGTCAAAGAGGTGAACAAAAATTCTCAAAGGGCAGCTCAAAAAGACTAAGTGAAATATGATGAAATATGCAAAGACTCCACAGTATTCCATTCTCTTCTATATCAAGCCACTCTGAGTCTGGACTGACTTCATGGCACTTTACAAAAACAACAATATTTTAAAAATAAAAACAAGGGATATGTATTTCGAAAAACACACTTTAAATATTTATTGACAAAAGTATCTCCTTTTTTGTTTGGTATCACAATATATAATTAATGTAGTCATATTTTGTCAGACCTTTTCATTACTAGACATGTAAATGAACTACATGTAATTGCTACTGTTGTCAGTTATTATTACATCTGCCCCCACTTGTGGTGAGCCCTGTACTGTAGAATGTGCAGAGAAATTCAGCCCTTTTCAGTTTTCAGAATTAGTATGCTTCAGTCAGTCCATTATTGCAGTCACTGTGTATTTTGAATGGCTTCAAAACTAGTGCGTTAAATCTTCCCACACTACTTCAGAAAATAATATCTTTTTGATGCACGCAGAATTTTTATGAGTTAGCTGTTGGAAGTAGATTAACACGTCTTTCTTTTTAATCTATTTTTGTCTTGAGGCTCTACTGAAAGCTGCCCACAATGAGGCACCCTGAAGCATCATTTCAAATCATATGCAAATTTTCACCTCCTGAGATGGGTGGTGGAATTACAAGAAAATCACCTGAAGCATCGTGAAGAAGGAACCTTCATTTCAGATAAGAAAGGAATCCAATAGACTCTTTTGTTTTTGCCTTCTGGAAGAAAAATGGAATTCTTGCAGAATTGTATCATCACAACTTACTGGAAAAATTTACTTTTTGAAATAGTGAGGAATTATTGTTTTAATCTATTAGTCACTACTGGACAGCTTAAGATCCCTGGTGACAAAGTGACTATGAATTGTGCTACTACCCTAACGGGAAGCAATTCGAAATCACCAGCCATCTGCACAGGAGAAGGAAGAGGTTTTCTAACCCTGTAAGTAGATATAGTTTTGGACACTCAGAGGGGCAGTTCTACTCTCTCCTATTGTGTCACTGCCAGTCACCATTGACTTAATGGCAGTGAGTATTTTAAAAGAGAGGTACAATTTACTTTTTTTTTTTTTGGTTAATCCTTGGTTGGGAGACAATTTACTATTCATCAAAGAGTCAAGGAGAGACATTAGATGGCATTTAGGATGGTCATTTCTATGGTGGACATTTTATATTTCATCAGTCTTTTCCATATTAATCTTTACAGTATGACTAAGACTCATGTTTTCAAATAAAAAAGAGATTTGAGGACTTACGTGCTTCATTTTAAAATGTCTTAGGCCTGGTTGTCATGGTAAAGTATAATGAATTCATATTTTCCAAGGGATTTTGTTACTTTTTCCATCTTAGAACTTTCCATCAGATATATCAAATAAAGCGTGGGGATAGTAGGATGCAACAATCAGTTTATAATTGTGTCTGAATATTCTTGTTATAAAACAAGAGAGGGGCACTGACATTTCATTGCAAGAATCGTCTACTTGAAAGGGAAAGTTTTGGGAGCAGAGAAATCTTGCATTACATTAAGAATGAAATTTGGAGCACTTTAAATGTTTCCCACCCACAAATGCTATAAATTCAAAGAAATAATGAATGTGACAAAAACAATATCTCTTGGCATAAGTAAATAAATGCCATATTTGTATGCAAATAGCAAACATTTTATCAAACACTTGTACTTTCTTCTTTATCAATTTTTTAAAATGCTGTGGGTTTAAATTTTATTTTCCCCTGTTGAGTGGATTTAATATTATTGTTGATCTTAGATGCCTTTGAGGTGAATTCTAAAGTATTCTCCTAAACCAAGAAAGCAATTGTAGACAGACTAAGATGAAAATGAGACTTCTTGTTGAAAACAAAGAATATGAATGGGAGACCTAAAAATTAATAGGAAATGATATGACTAAAGTTATAAGGAAATATATATTTAAAATCAAATAATATTTTTATAGTGTCATTGAAATCAAATTTAAGTTCTCATCTATAAACAGGAGATTGAATTGTCTCATTGAAATATCATTATCCTCATTGGAATATCCCACAGCTGCCTGGACATTCTCTTCCATTCCTTCAGAACCGTTGTCATCACCAATTTTCTCATTTTCATCCTTGGTATTTTACTGGCGTGCAATTGCAGTCTTCATGAAGATATTATTGGTAGCATCTGTGTTTGTTTCTCTAAGCAAAAACAGTCAGATGCAGACTTTTGTAAAAGGTTGCATTTTCCTGACAGTGTTAAGTCATAAGTCCCATCGAGGAAATGAACTATATCTACTAAACCCAGACCCTTTGCAAAAAAAAAAAACCTTAAATATTTGGTGGACTATTCATAGCTGAAGCTCACAGGTAAGCACAGTAGTGGTAAACTCATATCAAATTGACATATAGATGTTTAGGGGTGGAGTACAGACTGTCAATCAGGTCACAGCCTGATGGTACCTAATGGTAGGTATGACCTTCTCCTAAGCGAGGCCACGGAACTTCCCCCACTCTCTCTCTCTGTCTCAATCTTCCTCTCAATGGACCATATTGAGACCTGCTTGAGTCCTGTGAGGTGGCCACTGCCTGTGGATCCACACAACTCTGAACCCACTGTTCTGTGATCTTCCTGCATTCTGCATCCATGAATGTGGCTGTGTGAATCTGAAGCATTTATGGACTAGTATCAGATTTATGAACTAGTATTGGACTTATCAACTTGATCATGACTGGGATGTTTCCTTGGTAGGTAATTACTCCTTAATATAAAGCTTTTTCATAGATACCTTTGCATTTGTTTCTCTAGGCAACCCAGCTTAACAGGCAGCAAGCATGGTACCCACCAATTGAGTCGACGTGATTTTGAATGTTGCTGGTGTGTGTGTGAGTTGCTGTAGTGTTGAGGATAAGTAAATACATATTAAAAAACAACATTCCCAATAACATTTCTTGTCCTCTACATTTAGAACATCACAACCCAGGCACACTGTTCGTTCATAAAACAAAAAGCTACACAGGTAGTTAGTTTTTTATAGGGCTAGACATTCACCGTCAGCTTTCATTTCCTCTTACTGGCAAAACTACAGGGAAGCAAGCCCTCTTTCACCCAGTGATTTTAAGGGCTAAAGCTTCATTCATACCAATAAAAACTACAGCCACAGTTGTCATAGTCCTTGGAGATAGTATTAATCACCTTGCATTCATTGCAGAGAGACAGAATCCACAGATTTATTTTGATGCAAATTAGCACAGATTGGTCATATTTTGCCCAGAATCTTCCACACTTACCTGGTCTATTATGATTCTTATTGTAATGAAAAACCCATTCTTTTCATTTAAAAAAACAGGTGAAACTTAACTTGGAGTCTGTGATTCCACTGTCATTTACCAGGATCTTTATTTAGGAAAGTAGAAATTTTTGTTATTTCAAAAAATAAACCACTCTTTCAAGTGCTTCTCTGACTCAGGTAATTTCTCTTTGGACACACAATATGCATTTTTTCATAGATTAAATTTCTAAACTTCCTTTATCTTATTGCCCCAATCATTATTGGATTTTCCTGTAGCCTCAAACTCTCATCCTGCCAATTTTTATGTGTCTTCCACCACTATATAGGCATGCTATGCATATATTTTAAAATATCATTTTGTTATTGCTACCTTATCTGTGTATATTCATTAATCACATGGGTAACTATGCTAGATGTATGACTGAGTAACCAAGAATGATTATAGTTTTTAGCGGCCACATTTGCAATCCAGTCCTGAATTTCCTTAGGCTCAGGTAAAACCTGACTGTGTCCACAAGAACAGGCGCAATAAACAAACCCCATATTAATGCTCTTACAATTTTTATTTCCTAAGATTATTTTGAAATGATGATGTACAGGAAAAGCAGAAATGAGCAAACCTACAAATCTTTTCCATTTTAGGCCTGTCTTACTTCCCAATATACTGAAGGTACAGATCGTGTCCACATACTGATCAAAACAAAACATGTCAAACAAACTTTGTGTAATGTTCCCATTGTTTTGAGAAGAACAAAAATTATGTATACATATGTTTGTAGGTTTGCATACAAATATAGGTGTACATTTCCATATGCATTATTGTTTTTATTTTGAGTTTAAAATTGTCATTTTACAACATAAAAATTAAATGGCATAATTCATGTTAATCGCATATTTTTTATTTATTAAGTATGACATTAAATAAACAATTAAAATCATGATGACAAATCAGAAAAAGACTATGATAAATTGTATCTTTATATTTGGGTATCATAAGCAGCATTTTTTTCCTAAAGTTTGAAAAGGGGGTCTTGTATTTTTACTCCATACTGTCTTCCACTACCTTTGTAGCTGATTTTTAAACTCTGTTGTCCTGTTGCTATCAATATCACATTTTACTGTCAATGTTAGGAATATTATGAAAGCAAACATTTACCATGAGATAGTAAATCCTTCAGATCGATCTTGAAGTATGTTATCTGTGATGAGAAAGTAACTATACAAAGGGCATAAAATACTGTAACTAGTATTAAAATTATACATTAACAGTAGAAGTTAGTGTCGAAATAATTGAAGAATTCTACCAAATTCTTCAGTCTGAAATTGATCAAACTTACAATCAAGAAATATAGATGATTATTGGTGATTAGAGTGAAAACATTAGAAACAAAGAAGGAACTAGAGTTAGAAAAAATTACATTAGTGATAGAAACAAAGCTGAAGATAGCAGGATAGAATATTGTAAGTCCAAATATGTCTTCTTTACAGACACCATTTTTCAGCAGCATAACTGGTGACTATACACATAGACTTCCCATAGAGAATACATCGAAGCCAAATAGGCTACATCTGTAGAAAGAGTCAGTGGAGAAGCCAATAACAGGAAGCTCAATATCAGCTTGAAATAGTGAGGACCTGACAGTGTAACAAACCATCAATTGCCCATATACACATTTTCAAGTTGAACTTGAATAATACTAAATCAAATCCATGAGAACTAAAATACAACCTTGATTATATCTCACTTGAATTTGATAACAGAATTCACTTGTTGACACCAAATGACAAAGGACCTGGTCAACTGTAGGATGACATCAAGAACACCTACACACTTTTGTTAAAAAAAAAGTTATTACAAAGATTCAAGAGAGAAAAATGATCAAAATTGACATCAAAATTAGAAGAGACTCTAAAACTTGCTCTTGATTATACAGAGGACTAAATGACATGGGGGAAGAAATCATAAAGACAAGAGCAAAAAGTTCCAAAGGGTAGCTGGAAAAGACAGAGTAGAATATTTCAATAAAATGTGAAAAGACCTAACTTTAGAAAACCAAAAATGAAGAACAAGTTCAGCATAATCATGCTAAAAGAACTGAAGGAAAAGCAATATTTGCAATATTAAAGATTCCTCTGAGGTACATACTGAGCGATACAAGCAGCTTCAAATGAAGATGTAAGAAGTATATAGAGTCATTCTACAAAAATAAGTAGTCAACATTCAACCATTTCAAGAAGCAGCATATGATCAAAAATCAATTATACTGATTGAAGAAGTCAGAACAGACAGAAATATCTAAAAATCAAACTGCACTGAAGGAATTATCTAAAAATAAATGCTGCAGGAATTGATAGAATATCAATAGCTATGTTTTAACAAATTGATGAAACACTGAAATCACTCATTCACCAATGCCAAAAAATATGGAAGATGGATATCTGATAAAGAAACAAGAAGGGTTTCATATACGTACCCATTCAAAAGTAAGATGTCCAAGCAGAATGCATAAATTATTGAATAATACCATTAATATCACCTGGAAGTAAAGTTTTGCTAATGCTCTTTCAACCATAGTTGAAAGAGAGGTGCCAGAAATTCCAGATGAATACTGAAGAGACCATGGGAAAAGGAATATAATTGCTGGTTTCATATCACTCTTTGCGAAAAGAAGATAAATATATATATACATATATATATATATATCTTAATGATTATCCCAAAACAATTGTCTGTCTTAATCTTGACCAAGTATGGATAGCTTTCAGAGGAGTGAGAATTACAAGGAACTTCATTCTGTTCATGAAGAAACTGCTCAAATTTTGAGTCAATCCTTCAATAAGAATAAGGAAATAGTGCATGTCTAAGTTCAAAAAGGTATGCATCAGTATGTATCCTTTCACCACACACATTTAATTTATCTGTTGAGAAAATAATTACAGAATTTGGACTATGTGAAGAAGAAAATAGCATCGAAATTAGAGAAAAACTTATTAACCACTTGTTTTACATAGCAGACACAACCTTGTTTGTAAAATCTAGGACTGGAAGTACCTGTGGTAGGATCAAGGACTGCAACCTTGAGAATGTATCACAAGTCAGTTTAAGGAAAAGCAAAATATTCACAATTGGGTTATTAGGTGACACCATCATAAATTGAGGAAATATTGAAGTTGTAAAGGATTTCACCTTGTTTTTACCCACAAGATTGATTCCATAATCAATGCTTATGGAAGCAGCTGCCAAAGATTAAATGAAGCATTGCATCTGATAGAGTTGTCCCATGGGACCTCTTTAAAGTACAGAAGAGCACAGGATGGCATTCTGAGGACTAACGTGAGTCCAACATAAGGCACAGAGTTTTCAGTTGTCAGGTATGCATGTGGAAGATGGACACGGAATAAGGAAGACAGACAAATTGATGCATCGGAGTTGCAATGTTGGCAAAAATATTGAAAATTCCAGGGACTGCTAAATGAAAAAGATAGGCTAAGCCCCGGTGGCATAGTGGTTGTGCGCGGGACTGCGGCCCACTGGGACGAAGGTTCAATTCCAGCAGTGGGCCTGGGCCTCCTACTCCCACCACTGGAGAGCAGTGATGCCAAAAAAAAGAAAAAGAAAAAGAAAAGATGTCTTTGAAGAAATATATCCAGGAAGCCACTGAGAACTAAGGAAGGGAACATGTTTTCAGGAGAGGTTATTCCCTACAAAAGGATATCACGCTTGTTAAATTAGAAGGGCATCAATAATAATAATAATAATAATAATAATAATAATAATAATAATAACAATAATAGTAATATAAAATAAGCCTATAAAATAGAGTGACATGGCGGCTGTAACAATGGGCTCAAACCTAACAGCAATAATAGCGAAAGACTGCACAGCACTGGCCAGTGATTCACTTTGTAAAACACAGGGTCACTATGAGTTGAAATTGACATTATAGCATGAAACAACAGTATGGTTCAATATTTGGCCCATAGATTACTTCATGAGTTGGCCCATCGAATAATTCTACGTTGTGACATAAGACTTCAATACCTTTTTCATGTCTTTCATCTGGAAATATGGTGGAGCATGTTCTTTCTTAAGGCTTTCTCACTCCAGGTCTTTGCTTATTTCAATAAAAGAATCTATTTCATCTTCTCAAAATGTCATTTGAAATTTTGTGTTCTGCCCTTTTGCTTCATTATTTGTTTTCCATTTGTGTAACAACGTGATGTTCCAGAACGAGATTCAGCTTCGTCTAACCCCTGCTTCAGCTGCTTTTCTTTCTTCCTCGCTTTTTACTGACCTTTCACTTTCTTCAATATGATGTTTTTGATGTTATCCCATGAGCCATCAGATCTTCAGACATCAGTTTTCATTGGATCATACCTGGATTAGAAATGTTCTCAAGATTCAGATGTGATATACTCGGTGCAATTGGCTTCTCATGAACTTGTCTTCATTTTCCTCAGCTTCCTTTGGAACTTTCATAGGCACTATGAATTGTTTGACAGTTGATCCCCTGGTCTTGCTTTGGTTGATGATATTCATCTTCTCCATTATTTCTCCCTTCCCATAAAACCATCAAAGAAAATACAGTAATATAATAAATAAATTGGATTATGCTATTTCAAGAAAATGGGATTTCTCAAACAATGCCTGTGCAGACTAAACTCCCATTAACCACTGTTGCTTATTTCTGACTCTGTTCTAATACTTGCATTGTTTTCTGACATCTAATGGATGTTCATCATGTCTTATAATGAAATCATGGGACAGAGCAAAATTTCTCCAGAATATTTTTTGAGTTTTATGTTTCCAGGATTGGAATCTTTTACTTATTTATTTTTAATTTTTTGGACTGGAATCTTTTTATTGGAAATCAAGTATTTAACCATTTTACCAGGAAGTCTCCTAATAATGTATATTACAACAGTATTATTCATAATTTCTTGAGATAAAAGCTGAGCTATTTATATCACATATTTTAAATGTTTTTATCTACCCATATAACTGGTAGCTAAATATAAAGTCAACTATGAAAAGTAATATGGTGATAAAGGTTATAATCCAAAAACCTTTATGAAAAACTGAAGTACTCTTATTTTACTTTCTAGATTCAAGTTGTTATTTTAATTTGTTGTCTTCTTGATTATTTTTCCACTCCATCATAATTGCTGTTCAATGTGTTTTCTTCTTGATTACTTGTTTGTTTAATATAAACCTTTAGCAGTATCTTTATTCCTTATGCTCTAATTATGCATATGTATTGAAGAATATTAAATATGCAATAAACTATAAAAGAAAGATGTCCTACAGGAGGAAGATCAGAAAACATTTTTTTTAAAAAGAGGCTGTCAATCTTTGTAAGATTTACTTGGGACACTTTAAAGGGCAAAGCACACTATAGTAAAAGATAGAGAATATAATATCATGAGGAGAATATAATATAATAAAATGAGGAGAAACCTCCAGGAAAACGAGTACCACAATAACTGCAACCATGAACTCAAGCATATCGGTGATTGTAAAGATCGATCAGAATTAGTTGACTCATGTGTCTCTGTTACTTTCTGTTATTCATAACGTTATTATGAGTGGGACCCAACAGGACAATAACAAATAACAGAATATTCTGACAACAATCTTTTTTGTTTTGTTTTGTTTTGCTTTGTTTTGGGGGGCATTACTGCCCTCTGATGGTCGTGGGAGTTACCTAGCCTTGCTCCAGGAGAGCTGTTGCTGGATTTGAACCGCCAAGCCAATGGGCTGCAGTCCCGCACTCAACCACTGTGCCACTGGGGTTCAGCCCTCTGACAGCAATCTTATGTAAAAACTATGTGATTGCATTTGACAAATATATTGCTGAAGATATGAAGTTAAAGACATAATAAAGTGCACATGAATGCCAAAGTCTTGTCAATCCTTCAGCTCTTTCCTCCTCATACACACACAACACTACATTTATCCTTATGGAGTGCAAATAATGGGCACCCATATTATTCAGTAAGATATTCCAAAAGGATAACTGGAAGTCCCGAACTATACCGCTTATGAATGCAACCTAGAGTGGAAATAAGGGCTTTGAAGGTGGCATCAAATAAGATAAGGTAGGACTTGAATAGATAATTCCATCTAATTGATAGTCTATAAAAGAGGAGCAAGATTAAAAAAAAGAGGAGTAAGATAAGAAAGTTAGCATAGACAATAGAAGAATTGTCATGTGATGACAGAGATACATACAGTCACTATTCCGAATAAAGAATACTGAATATTAATGGAAGCCACCAGAAGATCGAAGGAAAACATAAAACAATCTCTTTCTCAGTAGCCTCAGGAGGAATTCATACATGTAGAGCCCTAGTTAGGGGCTCAGCCCCGGTGGCGTAAGTGGTTGAGTGCAGGACTGTGGCCCACAGGTTTGGCAGTTCAGATCTAGCGGCAGCTCTCAGGAGCAGTGCTGGGTAGCTCCCACAACCACCAGAGGGCAGCGATGTGCCACCCCCCAAAATTAAAAAAATTAAAACCCTGGTTAGGGTTTCTAAGTTCCAGAAATAGAAGACTATAAACTTCAGTTCTTCAAAGCTACCAACTTTGTAGTAGTGTCTTATGGTAGCACTAAGAAACAAATATATTCTGCAATGCTCTCCATACACTATTTTCTTCATATCTTACATATACATGACATGACTAGCCAAATGAGCTTTATGTTTATATGTGTTACCTGCTTTAGCCATTTTTCTACTAATATTCTCTTGTTCATAAATATACTCACACTCCCTTATATGTGCATAACTAATAAATTGAAGAATTAAAATCTGAACAGAAAAATTCAAAGGAGAGTCTCAGAAGAAAAAATAAGTGACTCAGCTGAGTACAAAAATTAAGACACAATATTGTCAATTCACAAGCAAATCATATTTTGTTGCACATATTTAAAATGTAACAGTACATTGCAAGCAGTACAAGACATTCATGGAAGATTCAGAAGAGGGCATAGAAAGAGGGATGTTGGTGATAACATCAGATGAATCATGGCTGAAAGCAGATGAACTCTGAAAATGTTTACTTGTGTTAAACTGATGATGCAAGAGCATTCAGTTTATATGGCTCATATAAACACTGCAGATAACAAGATGCCCAGAATATTGAGGCATACGATGGACTGTATATTGGCTAATAGGCAGTCGTTAAAATAGTATAGGAGGATAAATGAGGGTTTAAAATCAGGAAATGTGAGTCAGAGTTGTAGTCTTTCACAATGTTGTATTCTCTCACCAAGCATATTTAATCTGTAAACTCAGCAAATAATCTGAGAAGCTGGAATGTGTAAAGAATATAGCATCAAGTAAAGAACAGAGTACAATATCAACAATCTGCATTGTGCATATGACTCATTGCTGAAACCTGAGCAGACGTGAAGCATTTGCTGGCAAATTTCAAAGACTGAGGTCTAGAGTAAGAATTGCAACTCTGAGTGAAGAAACAAAAATCCTTATAATTAGACCAATAGGCACTATCATGAGAGAAGGAGAAAACACAAAATTTGCAAAAATTTAACTTTTTTTTGGTTCCGTAGTCAATGTTGATGAAAGCAATTGTGAAGAAATCAGTAACATTGCATTGGACAAATTTGCTGCAAAATAACTATTTGAAGTGTTAGGGAATAAAGATGTCACTTTTAGGATAAAGTAGAGACTAAAATTTTAGTATTTTCAATTATTTCTTTTCATGTGAATGTTGGGCAATGATTAAGAGAGACTGAAAAGGAATCTATGCATTGTAGCTATGGTGTTGGTGAAGAATATGGAAAGTAGCATTGACTTCCATAAGAACCAGCAAATGTGTCTTTAAAGAAGTACAGCCAGAATGGTTCTCGGAAAGGAGGATGACAAATCTTCTCATAGGTTTTGGATATATTGTCAGAGAAAAATGATACCATCTTTGATAGAGTAGAGGGTCTTCAATAAAGAGGAAGACCCTCAAGAAGGGGATTGATATAATGAATGCAATATTACCCCCCCTCCCATACATAATAACTGTGAGCATGATGCAGGATTGGGCTGTATCTCCTGCTCTAAATAGAGCCACCATGGAGGACACCTAACACAAATACTATCTATGTAGGAGAATTCTATAAGCAATGCTTCTTGACTCATCCTAATCTGTGTGACATCATGTATGTTTTATTACACTCCCAGAGGAATTTGTTATTCTTTGCTAATGGCACCATGCTCTTTAGCATTGTGCTTGCTCCTCTTCCTTCTGCTGCTTCCTTCTAAACAGTCTCCTAGTCTGCTTTGGTTCCCACTGTTTTTCCTTCTTGTGTGAATCTGAGCTGTGCCAGAGAAAATGATTTAACTGTCAAGTAAGGAAGATTTATATTTTCCAATTTTAGTTGGGCTCTCGAAATCACTTCTAGCCCTTTCTCTCAAGTGAATCTTGTTCGATAGTCTGACCTATATAATGCTGTAGGCACAGTTCTCCTCCACACCAATTTGAACTTAGAGCAGACAATCTCTGAGGATCTTTCTGGAATCACTCCTATGTGAATTCTGAACTGCTATTCAGGCAGTCTTGACTTGTCATTTTTCTCCCTTCCTTTGTCCACACCAACACATGGCCAAATGTTTAAACCTCAATTGCCATCGGAGATGCTGGTGTCACTGCCAGGGAAGAAGTCTTGAGACTGAACTGCAAAGGTAGCACATACTGAGAAGACCTATGACGATTCTCATAATAGTGAGTAGTTGTCAATATAGGCCATTAATAATCTGAGTAAAGTGCTGGCACAATAGGTACTCAATTAACAATTTTATGTTTTGAATATGAATATCTTGTTATTAGCAACCATCAAATTGGTAGCGACTTTTGTGAACTCTATGCCCCCTTGAAAGTGATGCTGTTTGGTCCAACACTATCTCCACTATCAGTTCTGGATTTCACACTTGCATTCCCTAGATTTTCAGGATTAGGATATCAGACCATTTTTTTATAGCTTGTCTTAGTCTGCAAACTCCACTGAAATCTACTCAGCACTGAGATCTGATCCCTTTGATGCCTCGCAGCCACACTGACTAATATGCTTCTTCTATGTGGGCTTGGGTACTTTTCAGCTAGATGGCTGTTTGTTTTATCTTCAGGCTTTGAGGCACCAGACTATATCCTTTGATAGCTAGGTGCCATCAATTTTCTTCACCACATTTGCTAATGCACCCATTTGACTTCAGTGATACTATTGGGCCAGTGAGCATCATGGAATACCAGATTCATAGAACAAATTCTTGCACTGAGGGAGGGTCTGGGTGGGGGCCCAAGGGCCAGATGCTACCTTAGTACTAAACTTGTAAATATATGTACCTGGATAAACTATATCATGGTGTGCGCACCTTCCTGAGATGATCACTGAGAACAGATGGGGACATGAGTTAAGAGTGGTGAAGATAGCTGATGGTGCTTGGCTATCAAAAGATATAATGTCTGAGATCTTAAAGGCTTGAGGTTAACCAAATGGTCATATAACCCAAGAGCAACAAAGCCCACCATAAAAGAAGCACACCAGCCTGTGCAACCAGGAGATGTGGAATGAACAAGGTGTTGGGTATCAAAGAATGAAAATCATATCATTATGTGTCCACCCTCCCGACATGATCACTGAAGACAAAAGGGAGCAGACACAGAAAAAGCAGAGAAATCCAATGGTGCCCAGCTACCAAATGATAAAGAATCTGATACCATAAATGCTTGAAGGTGAACAAGTGGTCATCTAGCACAGAAGCAGCAAAGCCTACATGAAAGAAGCACACTAGTCTATGTGATCATGAAGGGTTGAAGGGAGCAGATATCAAGCATCAAAGAACAAGAATCACATCACTAATGTGTTAGTCCAGGTAGACTAGAGGAACAAATTTAAGGACACACATATCGACATAATGAAAGGGTTTATATACAAAAGGAATGGGACAGGGAGAAAGCATCCCAGCCCAGTCCAGTTCAAAGTCATAAGTTTGATATTAACCCATAAGCCCAAAATCAGTCTATAAAGTCTTCCAACTCATGAAGTCACAGGTCAGTGAGTGCAGAATCCCAGTGCTGGCAGGGCACCTCACCTCCAGGGCTCATGGTCTATCAAAAGCAGAAGCAACTCTTCACTGGCAGAGGTCTCCACCTGGCCACCCAAGCCTCAGAGGTCTGGGTCCATCAGGGCAAAGCTGTGTGGTCTCTCCACGGCTCTTCCAGCCTCTCGAACGCTGCCAGCTTGTCACAATTAATCACAGGCAACTGAGACTAACTCCCAACAATTGGGGAAGATAGTTTCTCATCTTCACGAGGGAAATATCATGAGATTTCCCAGAAATCTCAGGAGAAAGCCATGCCCACATGGAGGCCTCTTTGGCTACTCAATGGCTATCTCCAGATTAACAGGCTAGACTCCACCCCTACATTTCAATCATAAAATTAACATAAGCACATGACTGCCACAACTATGAATGAGGGGGAGAGCAGGGTGAGGAGTCAAGGCCCACTTGTGGACAATTAGACACCCCCTCACAGGGGAGTTGCAGGGAGGAGAAGGGTCAGTCCTAGTTTAGTGAGCTTTCAATTAAGCATATAGCATTCCTCTAGTTCCTGAAGGTTTCCTCCTCTCACCCCCACCCCCAATTATCATGGTCCCCATTCTACCTTACAAATCTAGATAGACTGGGGGAGGTACACTGGTTGAGATGTGAGCTGGAAATGCAGGGAACCCAGAATGGATGACCCCCTCAGAGAGTGGAGTTACTGAATGGGTGGAGAGAAGGTAGGGTAGAGAGATGAAGCCAACTACAAGGATCTACAAATAACTTCTTATCTGCAGAGCAGACATCACAGGAGTGGACAAGGCGAGATGTCAGGTAGTATAAAACATGACAAAAAATAATAACTTATAAAGTATTGAGGTTTGGTGGAGGAGGGGTAGTAAAGACAGAGGAGAAAGGATGAGAAGCTGATATCAAGGACTCTTGGGGAAAGTCAGATATTTGGAGAATGATAACGGCAGTAGGCATGTGAAGGGCCTTGGCACAGTATATGTAACTATGTATGGTGAAAAGCAATGTATGAGCCCCCAATAAAATGATTAAAAAACAACAACAAAAAGAAATCTATTCAACACTGTAGTAACATGCAAATGAGTATGTATCAAATGCATTATCCAGGAATAGAACATGCGCATACAGAAGGCAAGAATTTTACCACTGAGCCAAGTTGATTATATGTATTATTATTATGCTATTGTTAATAAGTAATCTACCACATACTGTGGAATCTAAAGAATGTAATGAAGTTTAAGATTATTTTTCTAAAGTAGCTATAGTGTAATTGGCCCTAGAAGGTTCAAATCCATTAAATGCAATGAGCAAAAGAATGTTTACTTATTACCAATACATATTACAAGAAATGTCTCCCATAAGACAATACTGGATCATTTACACTAATATTTCTTACAAATTGTACCACGCCTCTCTCTTGTTAAGTGCTTTCCAAGAGAATCTGACTCATATTGTTCTTAGGAGTCTCCGGGTCTGTTCTGATTCATAGCACCTGATGCGCATCAGGAAGTAACCCTGCTCAGCCCTGTACTTTCCTCATAATAGTCATTAATATTGAGCCCACCCTTGCCCATGCCGTGTCAATCCATCTCAGAGGCAGTTTTCCTCTTTGCCTCTGGCTTTCTTCTTTACCAAGCACGATATCCTTTTTCAGGGACTGGTCCCTCCTGATAACATGTCAAAATTACATAAGATTAACTCTCATCACCCTTGTTTCCAAAGAACGTTCTGGCTGCACTTCTTTCAAGACAAATTTGTTTGTTCTGCTGGCAGTCCATGCTAAGTTAAGTATTCATCTCTGACACTATAAATCAAATACATCAATTCTTTTGTGGTCTCCTTAGTCATTGCCAAACTTTTAGATGCCTGTGTGCAAGGGGAAGCATCATGACCTGGTCAAATGCACAGAGAAAATTACTCAGAGGGCAGAAATAGCCTCTGGCTACCTTACTGCCCAGAGGCAGACAACAAATCGCCAACCTGTATTCTTTTTTATATATTATGACATCAAATGTTTCACCCATGGTTCTCAACTTCTATACAGGTTCAATAATGCTTTGCCTGAACCACATAACACTCACAGACAGCAACCACAAGTTTTCCCCATTATTAGGGAAATTGCTAAGTTATAACAAGCCAGTATCAGAAGACAATAAGGATATATTGTCTTGCCTACAGCAACACCACATCTCAACCAGCAGACAAGTCTCTCTCTCATCTTCAGCCTCTCAGGCGTGTGGTCCTCTAGCCTCTGCCTGTTTAGGCCAGGAAACCAACCCACTGTTTGTTTCTCACAGCCTAATGAGCTTGGGATTAAGAATATGAAATTTAAAGAATATATTCATTTATGTAAAATATATAGATTAACTTACAAAAATGAAATTTAAAACTGGGAAGGAAAACGGGAGCTGATACCAAGGACTCAAATAGAAAGAAAATGTTTTGGAAATGATGATGACAACAAATGTACAGATGTGCTTGATGTACCTGACGTGTGAAATGTTACAAGAACTGTAAGAGGCCCCCCAAATAAAATGATTTATTAAAAAAAGAAATTGATCTGTGTTAAATATTATATATATACCTAAAGTAGTGATGCCCATGAAAAACACTCTTAGCCTAAGTGCTTTTCATGGGCATCACTACTTTAGGTCTATCTCTGTATATATATATATATATATATATATATATATATATATGAGCGAAATTTCCATTTTGGTGATGTTTTGCTCATCTCTGGTAGTTAAATCTTTGCTAACACCAGAGCAGTCAAACTAGTTTCAGAGAGAAGGCTGGCAGTTAGATGGTGAAGGAAGAGCAGGCAAAGGCCCACCTTGGCTGCTGGAAGCTGGGTTTGGGGGGTTTGTGCTACTGAATGTCCCTATCAACTCCTTGGGAGTCAAGAGTGCTGACAAAGGAAACTTGACTTTCTCACCCTAAACCAAAAGTCAAATATGGGAATCTTCCTTTGTCTATTAAAAGTTTTACTTTGGAGTTCTGCTCTTTCTCATCTTCCCTATCTAACTTACAAGAAAATCATGTAATGTAGATTAATTAATTTATTTTTTTATCATACTGGACAAATAAACATGGCAATTCATATTCACATATTTCCTAAATTTGCAGCTTACTCAAAACACTCAGCACTACTCCTCTGTTCTTTCTCATGATCCCCTTGCCCTCCCCTATGGTCTTAGTCTGGTCCCCTTGCTCTGCCCGATGGTTCCTGGTGCCTCAGAGGTCTGGCTCCATCAGGGCAAAGCTGTGTGGTCTCTCCACGGCTCTTCCAGCCTCTCGAACGCTGCCAGCTTGTCACAATTAATCACAGGCAACTGAGACTAACTCCCAACAATTGGGGAAGATAGTTTCTCATCTTCACGAGGGAAATATCATGAGATTTCCCAGAAATCTCAGGAGAAAGCCATGCCCACATAGAGGCCTCTTTGTCACTGGTGACCCTGGTCCTAGAGTCTATCATTTCAGAGATCTCAAATATAATCCAATGTTGGCTCTTATCCCTTGTTGGTTCTGCAATTTCTCTCTGTTTCTGCTTCTGAAATAACTTTTATACATCAAGCAATGGTTTTAGGAGGTGTGCTCTCTAAGCAAACCACATCGCCCAAAAGGATAATTTGCTCCTACCCTCGAAAAGGTGGTGATTCAGAACAAGTCCTACCTTAATTCTGTTCAAAACATAACAGAGAAATTCTTCCTAAACAGGATTATAACAAGAGGCACAAAGTCTATAATTTACAATGCATCGCACAAAAGGTTATGACTAGAAAGGACAATTAAGTAATTGACTACATCTTAAGTATCTTAGTCTTCAAAGTGACATTCTTGCTTTTTGTTCTTGCTCCTTAACATTTAAAAGAGATCTTGCGCTGCATATATGGCCAATAAAATATAAGCTTTGATTTCTTGATTCCATAGTGCTTCCATGAATATTCATTTTTCACCCACGCAAAATGAAATCCTTGGCAACATCAATATTTTCTCCACTTATCATGATTTGGATTTTTCCAGCTCTGAAGATTAGGGTTTTCTTTTCATTGAGTTATAATACATAATATAGTATATACCTTGACTTCAAAAATGTTGTAAAAAATTAAATTTTCCAGTGAACTTTCTAAGCCCTGTCATATTAATAAGCTAGTGTAAGGTATATCGTGATAAACAATTTAAAACAGAATAGTAATTGCAATATTTCCTGTATTGATAACATAGTAGTAAAGGTCAGACTTAGCTTAAATAACTATAAATTTTTATATATTGAGGAAATTGCTACCCAAATAATTTACATCAGCTGATGAAAAGCCAAATAATAAGTTATTAATTATTTAATAATTCCATGCAAACAGTAGACATTTTAACCTTCAAAAAATTATTCTCTTTCACTCCTATTACACATATTTATAGATATGTAATAATACATATGTTGAGTAAACACCTTTGGTAGGACAGATTTCAAAAATATAGTGAAGATAACGATCTTATAGAATTTGAACTATTTGTGAATTGTTTTATTTCACAAATTCTTATATGGAAATTAACTCTTCAGGTGGCTAACATCTAAGTGTTTGTTTTTTTTTTGTTCTTTCATACAAGTGATAATATAAGCTAGTAATTGAGTTATAAGACAATTTTAATGTTTCGTAAATATGTATTTTACCATGATGATTTATATATAACAAAAAACTTTACATAGTTGCTAATTTTGTAAAATTATTTTTTAAGCCAATGTACACATGAATATCTCTAAAAGATGGATATTATCATTTGAGTGTGGAGCAATTATTTTAAATTATTTTTAGACAAACATTGCAATATCTATTGTGTGCAAAATAATTCCAAATTCATGCAAATTATCCATTTTTTTTTACTTTTTTTTTTGCGGGCATCACTGCCTCTGGTGGTCGTGGGCGCTACCCAGCCGCCGCTGGATTTGAACCGCCAAGCAAGTGGGCTGCAGTTCCGCACTCAACCACTTACGCCACTGGGGCTCAGCCCTGCAAATTGTCCATTTTAAAGAGTAATTTAAAAGAAACTTTATTGAGCAACTGCTATCATTATTGGGTTGGGGAAGCATACGCTAAGGAAGGCATTATCTACAACTGTCTATTGACTTTAGGGAAGACAGAAAGGATCCTTCCTCACCATTTTGAAAAGAAATTCAGTTTAGTCTCTGAGAACTTCAAAATACATATCTATTATCAATAAAATCCTGATTTCAACTCATAATATCACGATCCAGGGTTTCGGAGGGTGTCGATCTTTCTGGCAGTAACTCATCTCATCTTCTGCAGAGCGCTTCAGCCCTTCACCTTGCCATTAGCAGCCCAGTGAAAAGTCCCTTATGACATCAGATCTCCTTTCATAATGTCAGATAGTACTGCATATTTCAAATAACGTTAAATGAATGAAACATTAATCCAATAACTTCCCAGTGAAGTGTAAGTGGGAATTGTTCTGTAGGCTTCCCTGCCATAACTATACCTGTTTAACACATCCTTTTGATCCAGTTATGATTTCTTCTATTCAAGATCCATAAATAGTATCAAGTATTCCTGAATAAGTAAAATCAAGCAAAAAATTGGCAAGGATGTTATGAACCCAGAGTTTATGCTACCTGTACCAGAGTTGCTCACCTGTGGGCTGCCATTGCATTCTTGTCAGAGCCCAATGCACATGCTGCCCTTGCATAGTCTTCTAGATGTTACTTACCTCTCATCTGAATTAGTGGCTTCTGAATTTTAAATTGAAGCTGAGTATCAACCTCCACTTAATTGGAGATTGCGTGTTAGTAAATTCATTTTTTTAATTTTTTTTTATTTTGGGGGGGGGAAATCACTGCCACCTAGTGGGAGTAGGAGGCCCAGCCTGGCTTCTGGAGAGCTGCTGCTGGATTAGAACCACCATCCCACTGGGCCGCAGTTCCACACTCAACCACTACGCCACTGGGGCTCAGCCCAGTAAATTAATGTTTTGTACCTCCATGGCTAATGATGAATCTGGGATATACTAAAAATCTAATTCACTGCCATCAAGTCAATTCTGATTCATGGTGACCCTATAGGACAAGGTAAAACTGCCTCTGTAGTTTCTGAGAATGCAACACTTTACAGAATTAGAAAGCTCCATCTTTTCCCCAAGAAACAGGCTTGTGTTTTTTAACTGCTGACCTGGAGATTAGCAGACAAACCTGTAACCAAAAGGCTTCCAGAGCTTCTGTGGAATATACTATGGCCCTGGTCAATATTTGATAAATTGTACTTTACCTATCGTGGCTGCCAAGACTCAATTTTCAGGGTGGGAAAACTGATCCCACATTTTTAGAGGGTATTCAATTGAATAAAGCAGAATAGAAGACCCATAGAGGTCATGAGACAGATACTTTAATTTTGCACAGAACTTCATTATAAATGCATTCAAGTGACATGCATGTCATTTGATCAGAAATCAATTTAGCCTGGACTACAATGTATGGTTACTGTTAGTAATCTAACTATCTAGACTGCCCTAAAGTCTTCCTTTTTCGTGTTTTTTTCTGGTCACTTGTAGCCCAGCCTTCCTCCCTCTAACACACACATGATTTTATCTTTGCATATCTGAACATTTGTACATAACCTTCAAATGGGTTTATGCTATTTATTCTTCTGGGTGTGCATGTGATACACATGCACACATGTGCATGTGACTTTCATTCTATTTTCAAATAGAAGAGATCACATTTAGATTCAATTTCAAAACAATTCCCACTAATGTATTCATGTATTTTTTTTAAAAATAGCTTATTGTCATATACCTCACACATCATACCATTTAATTTTGCAATCATATTAAGAAGAGCTGTGCAAACATCTCCACAGTCAATGTCAGAACATTTTCATCCTAGAATAAATTTAATCTCCAAGCTATAAAATTAGAATTTTATTAGTGCTAATAAATATTAAATGCTTTTCAGAAATTTACTTTGAATTAGCATTATTCACACAGATGATAAAATTGATTCAAAATATCAAATAGTGATTGTTAGTTTATTTTCCTCTGCTTGGTGTGGATTTTAAATGTAGCATATCTTTTCTATTTTAATTGCCATCAGTCCTATTTAGTCCCAGTAGTAATGACAATTAGAATGAGAGGTTAGAAACTTAAATTAAAGAGCAAAGTTCAGATACATGGTTTTAGCAAATTCTAATGGACACCTGGTACCTTTGAAATCCATTATATCAATTGATTTATTTGGAAAGTTGAGATGTTGGTGAAGAATATTGAATGCAGAGTGGACTCCCTGAGAAATGAACAACTCATTTGTCTTGGAAGAAGTATAGTTAGCATGTTCTTTTAGAGACTATGATGGTAAATTTTTCTTCCATACTTTGGACATGTCGTCAGATGTGAATAGTCATAGATAAGGACATTATGCTTACTAGAGAAAAAAGTGAAAATCCCCTAAGACAAGGATAAATGACTCAAAGATGGCAACAATGATGAGCATGGTGATGCCACAGTTTTGTTCTAACACACAGAGGGTTGCTATACCTCCAACTGAAGATCAACTACTCCTACCAGCTACATAGATGATGGGATAAAAATTAGCATCTAGGGATAAAATAAAACACCAAGAGATTATTTTATATCATAGCTACCAATGATAGTAGCCTTAAGTTATTGTTTCAATAGAAGCTGTTGATTTTTGACTGCGTTATTATAGATTTGATCATATATTTTAGTTGAGTTGATTACAGTAAAAACAACTTAAGCATTACAATACTATCTAACCTCACCTTTACTGTTAAAAATATGAAAAACCTACTTAATATACTATCTATTTATTCTATGGATGCCTTCTTGCTTTATAACATGCATTTTTTTCTTTTTATTTTTATTAAAAATCACTTTATTGGGGGCTCGTACATCGTTTTTCACAATACATTAATAAACATACTATGCCAAGCACCTTCACATCTCTGCTGCTGTTATCATCCGCCTTTCCCCTTGAGCCTTTGATATCGGCTTCCCATTCTTTCCCCTCTTCCCCTGCTCTCACTTACCTATCAACCCTCAATACTTGATAAATTAGTATTGTTCTGTCATATCTTACACTGCCCGACCTCTCCCGCATCCCACTCATTTGATAACCGTCCTTCAAATAGGAGCTTACATGTATATCCTTGCAGTTGGTTCCGTCTTTCCACTCCACCTTCTCTCCACCCACCCAGCAGTTCCAATCTCACCCCTGGCCTGAAGGGGCTCATCCATCTTAGTTTCCCCATATTTCCAGATCCCCTTTCAAGCAGTGTACTTATCCAGTTCAGCTGGATTTGTAAGGTAGAGTTGGGACCATGATAGTTGGGGGAAGAAAGCCTTTAGGAATTAGAGGAAACGTGTGCATTATCACTGCCTGGCTGCACCTTGACTGGTCTGTCTCCTCCCCTTGACTCCCCTGTAAAGGGGTGACCAATTACCCACCAGTGGGCTTTCAGTCCCCATCCTGCTCTCCCCCTCATTCGTAATGATATGATTCTTGTTTTTTTGATGCTCGACACCTGCTTCCTTTGGCCTCTCTTGATCACACAGGCAGGTGTGCTGCTTCTATGTGGGCTTTGCTGTTTCTGCGCTGAATGGTGACTTGGTTATCTTCAAGTCTTTCAGACTTTTAACCATTTGATATCTGGGCACCATCGTTTCTTTCACTCTGTTTGCCTCTGTATCCATTTGTCTTCAGCAATAGTATCAGGAGTCAATTGGCTCATTGATTTTGAGTTTTGTTCTTTGATGCCTGATACCTGATTGTTTCAGTATCTCATGATCGCACAGCGTGTAAGCTTCTTGTATGGTGGGTTTTGTTGCTCTTGAGCTAGATGGCTGCTTGTTTATCCTCAAGCCTTTAAGACCCCAGATGCCATATCTTTTGATAGCTGGGCACCATCAGCTTTCTTCACCACTCTTGCTAATGCTCCCACATGTCTTCAGTAGGCACCTTGGGGATGTGTGCACACAGTGATATGTGTGTTTTTTCCCCGTTTGATGCCTGTTGTCTAGTCCTTTCACCACTTTGTGGCCACACTGGCTGTTGTGCTTCTTTGTGGGTGTGGTCTCTTCTCAGGTAAATGGTCTGTTGTTTATCTTCAGACTTTTAAGACCCCAGACGATAGATTCTTTGACGACTAGGCACCATCGGCTTTCTTCACCTCATTTGCTTATGCACCCATTTTACTTCAGTGATCGTGTTGTGCCAGTGAGTCTCATGGAATACCAGATTAATAGAACAAAGTGTTTTTGCATTGAGGGAGAGCTTGGGTGAGAGCCCAAGGTCCACTTGCTACCCTAGTACTTGACCTATAAATATGTTCTTAAATTTATCTCCTCCTTATAATAGATAATTTTATTTATGTATGGACATTCCTATGTGAAGAATTCTGCATGTGCCCTTTGTGTTGAATTTTAATGAATGAATATAAAATCAGAACTTATGATGCACGTGCCTGTTTGTCGTATTATGGTGGCTTTCATGTTACTGTGATAATGTAAATTCTGTCACCAGCATTTAAGAGGCTAGCCAGATCAGATATGGTAAACAGGTTTCTGGTGAGTTTTCAGACTAACAAGAAAAAAAGGGATAGGCTGCCCATTTTTGAGGCGATAGTCACTGAAACATGTTACTGACAGCAGTAGAACATTGTCACATATAGTGCCAGAAGATGAACCTTCAGGGTGGAAAGCACTCAAAATATAGCCCAGGAGGAGCTGTCTCCTAACAGATTGAGTCTCAGTAACCCAGATGGAACCAAACTTCGGTAAGCTGAATTTGGTGATAGGGCATGACTCAAAAGAAGAAGCAGCAGTTTTAAGCATTCGTTAAAATAGAAGCATGGAACTGATAATGTATGAACATAGTAATATTGAAAATGGAACACATAAAGGTTAATATACTAGCTCTTAGTGAGCTGAAATGGGCTCGTATTGGCCATTTTGGGTCCAAAAACTGCATTCAAGACAAATGATGCCTTGTCAAAAAGAACATTTTGAACTGAAAATATTGCCATATCTCCACCTGTCATGGTTTGTGTAGCCTTCTAGTTACTCAAGTTTTGAAGTTGTTCTAATTAATAATTCATGTATTGTAATCTAATAAGTTGTCCTGCACATGTATTAATTCCTTTTCCAAACAGTGTATTAAATTTGATACTGTTGACTATAACAATATTACTATGAATTGAATTAGCTTATATTTCCTGGAGATGATTTATGATGTATGCCAATGAAATGGAATATCTTTAAGGTGATCTAGGTATATAAATAAACCACAGGTATATGAATAGATTTCAAGCACTCAAGTGATCTTAGTTCTAATATAAGAGCAGTTATTCCTTGTGTCTTGACCAATCTCAGTAGTTGATGTGGTAGTTACATATTGTGGTGTCAATTTGAGGATTAAGAGTGTAGGGTTGGAGTCTAGTCTATCAATCAGGATATAGCCAATGAGGTCTCTGCTGGGCATGGCAATCTCCTGAGGATTCTGAGAACTTTGGTCTTCTTCCTTGGAAGAGGGGAGAGTCTCTTTGTCACTCCTTATGAAACATTCTTGAGGAGAAGTCACATGGACCTCTCCTGATCAGCGCCGGAAGCTGGAAAAGCCATTTGGAGACTCTTGCCACCACTTAGATGGTTGCTAACCACTGGATCCAGAAGACATCTCCTCCTGAATACCCTCTGCACCTAGTCTAGGAATGCAAATAGTCTCAGTAGCAGACAGAAAGTATCATAAAGTGGATTTTGTTAGTCTCAATTCCACTGGAATGTAACGCTTTGTCATTAGAACACCTTTTTCACCAATTTGAAATTATTTTAATTTTTAAAATGTTTTGTTTTCATTTCTATTGAGGTTTATTTCTACTTTACTTTGTTATTGTTTCCAAGTCCTTAATTGATTTATGTTTTGTTTCTACAGTTTTCTGTACTGGAAAGTAGGATGAATGAAACTTTGAAGAGAGAAAGAGGGTAAAAAGTTACCTAAGAGGCAGGCAGATGGAAGTTCTGCTATGGGTACTTGAAGAAATAAACTGTATCAAAGTTGATTATGATGATGAATGTATAACCTTTCTTAATATACTTGAACTATTGAATTGTATGAAATGTTAATTATAGTTCATTTTGAGATATATTCTGAAGTAGAGTATTATCTGCGATAGGACAAGATCAACATGCCTGAAGACTATTCAGCCAATACAGCTCTTATTCAAATGTATACACTAAATCAAGAGATGAAGTGATGGAAAACTGCTACCAACATCTTCATTCAGCAATTGATCAAATACTCAACCAAGATGCAGTGATAATTATTGGAGGTTGGAATGCAAAAAATTAGAAACAAATAAAAAGAAAATGGATGCAAGGATTTTTGAGTATTAGGAAAATAATCAACATAATTCATCACATAGTGACAAAAAAGAAAAGAACCATTTGAAGCAGAAAGGGTATTTGATACTTCACCAATTCCTGACATACCCCTGTCCCCCAAAAAGCCATGTGAGGAATAGAATAGAAATTAATAAATACAAATAAAGGCATATATACAAAACAAACCTCCACCATTGCTTTCAATAGAGAGAAACTGAAGGCATTTCCTTTGTGACTGAAAACTCCCAAGGGTATCTCTTATCCCTACTTCTAACATTGTGTTAGAAGTCTCAGAGGGATCAGGTAAGCAAGATAAAAAGCAACCAAATTGACAAAGAAGAAGAAAATTCTATTTTCAGATGGCACAATCTTTTATATAGAAAAAAGACAAAATATACAAGAAAATTATTGGAAATATTAGAAAGATTCAGCAATGTTCCAGGGTACAAGAACTACAAGCAACATTCAGTTGGCTTTTTTTACACCAACAAAGAGATCCCTGAAAATGAAATTATGGAAATGGTGAAATTTACAGTAGTCACCCCAAAAGATAGCACCGTTAGGAGTCAGTCTAACCAGGACAATAAAAGGAGTGTATTAAAGCACACTACCAAACACTGCTACATGAGCCCCAAAGAGAGCAAATATGAAGCCAGACAACCAGCATGAGGAAACCTCCGCGGCTACCGGAAAGGTTCCCCAGGAGCGACCACCTGCACTTTCTGGCAGTGGGAAACTCAACTAGGTAGACCCAAGTGGGGGAGCAGCAACACCCGGTGACAGACTCCCCCGTTACCATTGTCCAGAGCCATTAACTCTCCTCTGTGATTACAGTTCCTATGCAGCACAGCTGGTTCTTTCCACCCTAGACTTCTTGGACACTGGCCTCTGAGGGCTCTGTAGGGATCAGAGGTTATTTAGGCACTTGGTGCAGACAATTGCTGTACCTAAGCTGCATTTATTGGCAGCCCATCCCCCTTTCTCCTTTTTCCTCACTTTGTTCTCTGGCTTCCTTCAGCCCAAAGGCACCCCTTCCCCGCTACCAACACACAGCATACACCTACACAAAATTACACTATCAAAGGGGCAAGATTCCTCAACCACAACGCGTTTTTATTTTCTACAGGTTTTGTATTTCTGTTCTGATTGCAATGCTCTTATGACTATTTCTAGTTCTCTCCCACTTCCACTTCTGGTAAATGCCATCCTTCTGAGAATACCCCCTCCCTCACACTCCGCCCCCCCCCACCCCGCTCCACTAGACAAAGCAAGACAGACCTATATAGATTTGCAGTTTTCACCCAAATAGAAGTGTACATATCCACTCACTTTCATGCTACCATAGCAACTGAACTTCAGCCACCGTGGCCAAGCCACAGATGAGTTTTTGTCTTTTTTTTTCTGCTTATCTGCCCTGCACATCAACTCTTTATCTTGCTATTATCTTTTTGCCTTGTGAAATATATGCCCATAAAACATTAATTCTAATTGCACTCTTAATATAATTTTGCATTTTTTACAAATCTGTTGGTCTATCCACAAAGCTGCTTATTGCTATTATTAATTTTATTATATCTCTTCCCTGTCCCCCACTTGCTCCCCCTTCACCCACACATGCATCTGCCACTTGCTCATCTCTGTCTTGTTTTCTTCATTTCACTACCATATTTTTTTTTTTGACTCACAGGTTAGCCGTTCAGAACAACAAACTGCTCTGCAGGAGAAAGACAGGGCTTTTGACTCCCTTAGCAGTTATAGTCTCAGAAAATCAGAGGGGCAGGAGTAACCTATTCTCCAGGTTCATGATTAGTTGACATCCATTCAGTGGCACTGCGGTCTCTCTGAGCCCCTCTCACGTCACCAGGCAAAGCCCACAACTACCTTTACAGGCAGGAAGCCTTGCATCCCCCTACATCCAACCCATAACAAAGTCAAAGTGCTCAAAACTCCCCTGCTCTGGTATAATGATAGAAACCTTGACCAGTGGAAATGGAAAGAAAATCCAGAAATAAAAGCATGTACCTACAAGCTACTGGTTTCTGACAAAGAATACAAATGGTCGGGGGGAGGGGGGGGCACTCTCTTCAATAAGTGGTATAGGACAAATTGGATCTCCATCTGCAAAAGAATGAAACAGAACCTGTACTTCACCCAATGCACAATAAAAAAATAAACAAAAACTGAACTCAGGATGGGCTTAAGGCATAAATATAAATCTCAGAGCTATACTGATCATCAGTGAAGAATTTGGGACAAACTTTAGGGCCCTATTATAGGCCATTCACAGACCACCAAATATAATAAGGAAGCACACATTGGGGAAAGCATTATAGATGACTGGTACCTAATAAAATTAAAAGACTTATGCACAGCAAAAGACTTCATCAAAAGAGTAAAATTAGAACTCATGAATTGGGAGAAAAATTATTGAATTTTAATTATATGGATACAATTTAATAATGATGCCCCTTACTAAAACCTCTAGAATTCAGCTGAAGAAGATTGTAGCTTTCAGTATGGATTACAATTCAATGTAAACCAAAATCCTGATGCTGGAACCAATGTGTAGCAACATGATTAAATGAGATAAGATTGAACTGGTCAAGGATTCTGTGTTAGACAGGATTCTCTAGGGAAACAAAACGAGGATACTATTAATTCTCTCTATATATTTATATAGATAGAAGGATATATAAGAAATGAAGAGTGAACTAATATATAAAGCATTATAAATGGTTCAGGGCAACTCAATTGCGTGAGAAAGCTAGTAGACTGGCAGTCCTTGGAGTCTTGAGGGCCACCGAGTAGTCCTCTGTAGAGCAATTCATGCTATCTGGCCACAAGCAGCAAACAGCAAAGCGGGTCACCTCCAACAGTCCCCAGCTCAAGAGATGGGTATTCCAGGAGCGTGGTAAAGCAGTGCTTGAAGGAACCTCAGTGTACTCAACATAGTCCACTGATTAGGTGTCCCACTGGTAGTGTAGCTTGGAGATTGAGACACTGGAGGAACAAGGCAGCAGGCTGCTCCAAAGACCCAAGAGCAAGAGTGGAGCTTGTCGAGCCATTTCTATCTCCCCCTTCAGTTGATCTTATGCGTGTTCATTGGTCATGTTGTCACAACAGGCCTACCTATCTTCTTTGGTCATGTTGGCACAAAAAGTTTACCTGTCACAGATTCCATCTTGCTTGGAAATACAATCCGTGTTCAAGGACACAGTAGTCAAGAAATCAAGTGATGCATTGGGACTACCTCCTATTCAAGACTTCTCTAAAATGTTGAAAATCAAGGATACTAACTACTTTGAGTATTGAGTTATGCCTGATCCAAGCCATGGTATTTTTAGATGCCTAACATACAAGTGAAAGCTGGATATTAAATAAATAAACAGGTGTATGCATTAAAATTGGACTTTCACTTGGTTCTAGGCTCAGCTAATCAGGAGTCTTTTTGATATATCTCTACTTGATATCTGCCCTCATATAAAGATCATTTAAGATATGTGTGCTAACGCAAAGTTTGGCAAAGAAATCAGACGCTGCCTAGCTATCAGAAAGAATAGTAGCTAGCGTCTTAAAGAGTAACTTCAAACAAGCATCCATCTGAGTGAGATGTGAACTAAGTCCACATGACAAAAAAAAAACTAGCTTGCACTGTCCATGGGTTGTAAATTAAAATAATAATGATAATAATCTAATTCTGAGGCAAGAAGCAACAACAGAGCTTACATTTTTAACGTTCAGTTTTCAGAAGGCTATGAATGGCATTAAAAGACCAAACTCCACTTGCAGGGGCCCCACATGGATTACCCTGCCAGTGAATCTCCTCTGAATATAATCAATGGATATGAGGAACCTTTGTATCAGACATAGAGCATTTTCAAGACAATTACCCCACATGACTTTAAGGGCCGGGCCAAGCATGACTTTCTTCTCTCACAAAATGCTCTAAATAGGTCACATAAAGTCTGTCTTAAGAAGCATTTTGGCTGTATTTCTTTCACAGATCTTCCAAGTCAGTATGTTTGGCAGTTTAAGGTACCTTCAATATTCTTTTGCAGCACATAATTCAAAGCCATTTATTCTTCTCTGTTCTTCCTTATTCAATGTCTAACTTTCACAGGCATATGTGGCATTTGCCACACCCATGGCTTGGCCATGCACACCTAGTCCTCAAAGTGATGTCCTTGATCATTCACACTTTTGAGAGACCCTTTGTAGCAGAACTTACCCAGTAGAATGAGATGTTTGCTCCCCTAACAGCTGCTTTCCAGAGTCCACTCTGAAGGCTTCATTGCTTCCTTTTCCATCAGAAAGTATTTCCATTTCTCCTCACTTTTAACACGCAAGGCATGTCATCTGCATATTGAATGTTGCTAGTGTCTCCAAACTTGATGCTGTACTCTTCATGTAAGTCAGATTCTCTGATTATTTTTTCAAGTTAAAATGTGCATAAGTATGGTGAGAGGATGCAACTGTGACCCACACCTTTCCTGATTCTAAACAATTCACTATGTGTTTGAAGTTTTGTTAAGTGAACTGTTAATACTTATCATTTGATCTCCATTTTGATCCATTTAAGGTTGTTTCATTTCTAATATTTACTGCTTTCTTTTTTATTTAGGTTTCCCTATCTTGGGCCTATACATTTGGGGATTCATTTGTTTGTATTTCTTTGTTTGATTCCTGTCTGTATCTTGTATGATTTCCTGTATATTAAATACAGGGAGGGTTGAGCTCCGGTGGTGTCCTGGTTGAGTGTGGGACTGTGGCCCACTGAATTGGCGGTTCAAATCCACCAGCAGCTCTCCAGGAGCAAGGCTGGGCCTCCCATTCCCATCAGAGGGCCGTGATGCCCCCCAAAATAAATACACAAATAAACAAACAAACAAATAAATAAATACAGGGATTGTAAATGTATAGAGACAATGCTGGATTAATAATTACCTAGCAGTTTGACAGGGGAGGCTGGGCTGGGTTGTAAATGAAGATTTAACAATGGATAGGAGAATGAAATATTTTGAAATGGATTATGGTGATGATTGCACATACACCTCAATACGATTGAATGATTAAGTTGTCTAATATGGAAAAGTGTTCTAATAAAACTATTTAAAAATGTAAGAATGAAAATGGCTCACACGGCTGTAGAAGTGTGTGAGTTCAAGTCAAGGCAGTTTCCAAGTCTGTCCATATTTTAAACTAGAGATTTATCCTAACTCACAGAGGTGCAGTGATGTGTGGGTCCAATATTGTCAATAAGACCACTATATAGTGGTTGTAGAAGAGGAAGGATTCAAGATCAGCAAGTCAGATGGCAGAAAACTGTTGACTACCAGAATTGGCAGGCAATATGGCAGATCAATGACCTAAAAAAGTCTTTCAATCAGATGAAGGATTCAGACACAGCTGAAAAGCAAACATATTTTTCCATAGTGCCTTCTTAAATTGATGACAACCCCTGAGAATTTCATTAGGCTTTGATCAAAGTAAGAAAGCTTCCTGCATCCTAATCTTTATCACAGCTGTCACTAGAAGACTTTAAAGAATACCATATTATTAAACAACTTTCCACTATATCAATTACCACTCATAGAAATGCTATTTTACATGTCTGTGGCTAAGCATTTACTGAAACAGAAAATCTTGTCTTTCTGATGCAGAGCAAGTGGCAAATAGTGGTTGTGAGCAACAAACTTGCAGTCAGCAAGCCAGTGCTTCACCCATTTTGCTACCTAAGCTCCTATGATGCTAAAAGTGATCATGATATATATCCATGTCAAATAACTGCTATGATGAATTTTAGCTGAATTTAATTTGCAATTCCTGGCATGTATATATTTTATATAGTCTCATTCCACACACAAGCATGTATACATACACATGTATTTGTATTCTATGTGTGTGTGTATATATATATATATATATTTAAACTGTCATTAAATCAAGTCCAACTCTCAGCAACCCTATGTAATAGGATACAACTGGCCTTTCCATTTTCTAAGGTTTCAAATCTTTACAGGAGCGGAGACTTTAACATGTCCTTGTGGAGTGGCTGGTGGATTTTAACCACTTATCCTGAATTAGAAATGAAATGCATAACCCATTATACCACCGGGGATGATTACACACACACACACACACACACACACACACACACAGCTGTAAAAGTCAGAGCAGGCTCTTAGCCCTAACTTATTTTGTAAATCATTATTTAGAATCATATTACAATTTTTTTTTGAATTTAGATCCATATCACTGGAATATCCTATATCAGCAATTCATTTAATTTTAGCTATATTTTAATATATTTAACAACAGTACATTGATTGGTTTTATCTATTAGAGAATGAATAAAGATGACTTTTTATTAATTAAATAGGAAGGCAGAGATTGAAAAGATACTTAATCAATTTGGGACTTACAGACTTTTGTTCCATGACCTTTAAATGAAATTCCAACAGCACAAAGAAAAGTTCCTCAGATCTAGTGTGGTTTGATTGGTGCTGGTTCTGCTGAAATTGAATATTGTTCACTTTAGTTTCTCTTGTGTTTAAAATATATATTTTTGCCTGAATTTTAGAGATGAAGTGATCTTAGACACATGGATACAAACTATTACTGTGAAGTTAATTTAATCTTTTCAAAAAATTTCTTTCCATTTAAATTATCAAATCACCCTTTAAACCACATACCAAATTCAATTATCTTTGGTAAATAATCCCTTTCGGTGGCTAGCTTATGCATCAACCTATTTTCCAGATGGTAAAATCAAAGGGAATCAGCTGCAACAATCTCATCGTCTGAAACACTGGAGGTCACCTGTGAGGAAAGAAGAGCCAGTGAGTGACCTCAGGGACAGATTTCTAAATATTTGACAGAATCCTCATTTATTGAATCCTTAAACTGCTCATGATGGCTCACAGCCTGAAAGGGTATTTAGATGGCAACATTTAGAAGTCATATCTTTGATATGAATTCTTTGGTAAGCAAAACAAAATTGTCTCATTATACTCATCAGTACCAACATCTACCTTTGTCAACAAGACAAAGCACTCCTCTGTATCTATCATGGTCTGCTCGTCACACTGGAATGCATCCTTTGCCATATTGCAAGTACCCAGTGCTGGTCCATTCCATATCCATAATCTCAAAGAGCTTTCCCCAAAGAACTTTCCTTCAATAGCTACTCTAATGTGCTATGTACAAGAATAAAAGTCTTCTGTTACTATGTTATTCTCATATGGTGTAGTTGAGTGACAACTGAAAACTATATCCTTGTTTTTCCAAGTTATAAAAGATATAGAAATGTTTTTGTCTTCAAGAAAGGTTTAAATTATTCCTGTGGTAACTCTAGTCACCTAAGATGTAGTCCAAGTCAATACACCATTGCTGACTACCATGATTTTGTTACAGATGAACAAATAAATGCTGATAAGAATTAAAGGTATATTTTCCAAAATTATTGTTACTCAATAGGTGGCTGTCGTATTTCAATATGGTGTATCACTTAAACTGCCTCTTCTAGGATGTGAGGCAAGTCAAGCTTAGGAGAAGATCCACTGAGAAAGAACATTATGTTTAAAAAGACTATTTTAGTCAGACTTTCTTTACATTAACTATTTAATTTCCCAGTGTCCAGTTCACAAGTGTTTAAAATGACAAGAATGACTTTACCTCTGTAATTATCACTGTTATATTAACTCCACATATTTTGAATCAATATACATGTCAACAAAACTCCACATATTTTAATCACTAATACCTCTTTTTTTTTGCACGTTTGTTTGATGGGAACATAACATTTACAACATGATTTATAAAATGAAGGATATGGTTATCCTTTTACAAATTTTACAAATTTCTCCAGTTATCAAATCTGGTAAAAAAAATAAAAATCTAAGAAATAATACCAGAAATATAATCCTGTTGTTTTGACATCGGCCTCCATAGTATTTCCATCTTACCATGAGAGAGAATTTGAAAGTAGGATCTTGCCAAAAAAGAAAAAAATACCTAACTAATATTATAAAAAGTTTGTAGGAACAAGAGTTGGATTAGTGATACGTGAAATGATGGCAGCTCTCTCTCCACAGCTGTTCAAAGGTTGCCAGCAGTAAATAAATAAGTATAAATAAAAATAAGAAAATAAATAATAACATAAGTGCATAAACGGTGGTCCACACACTATTTAGAAAATGAGTTGCATCAATGAACCTCAATGCTTTCACTGATTGTTATGGCCCCCAATCCCACGGTCTTGAAGAGAAAAAAAGTTACACTGCAATGTACAATAACAAAAAGCACCCACAATATTTTCAAGAACAGAGAAGAATACTCCTGTCCACGAAGATTTCTTTGGGGACACTGATCGAGTCGCTGGCGACTCATTGACATTTTTCTCTCCTGTTACGGGGAGAGTCTGCTTTACTTGACGTTTCCATTCCGTTTTCAGAGCCTTTTCTACCAGATCGCCCTTTACTCGTCGCTCGCTTTTTCTTCACACAGGGGGCCTCAAAAGAAGATTCTTTTCGCCACCCCTGAAACTGGACAGTCATTAAATTCCACGTGATGAACGCTTGGATGGTGCAACCAGAAGACAGGACCGCGATTTTTGCAGCCAGCACGTTGAACTTTCCAGCAATGATATCTGGCTTCTGAGTCTCCGCTCCCGCCAGATGAAAGCCCACGGTGAGGACCGAGACGACTAAAATCAGCAGTCGCCCCAGAACAATCAGAACCACCCAGAGAGAAAACCGTTTCTCGCCCTTCTCGTTCCTCAAATGAAACAGGGCGCGCAAGTGGGAGAGCAGTTCCACCAAGTAATGCAGCACCAAGAGGACCAGTCCCAGGTGGTCCAGGTAGAGGAGGTAGGCGCCGGCGATGTGGAAGAGGTGAAGGCCGAAGTAGATGAGCAGGCGAGGGACGTCTTGCTTTTTGGTTTTCTGGAAGTAGAGCTCGGGAAAAGCATGGAGCCAGTAAGCTAGCTGCGAGATGTAGAAGAACTTCGTTTGAAAGGTCATCATTTTGTGGGGACGGGCCCTCCACAAGACGGCAGCTTTTGAAATGTCATTTTCTGAGACGAGGATGAGCGTGCCCCACACGCAAGAGGCAAGATAAAACACGCTGAGCTGGCTCAACTCGTAAAATTTGCTCTGCTTCGTCTTGGGAACCTGCATCTGCCTGTTGATTTTATCCAGCACATACTCCTGAAGAGTGGCATGAAGAATGATCGCCACCACCGTGTAGAAGAAGATGGTGGCCAAATCCTTGACCCCATAGTTATACAGGGACCTGGCATCCGGGGCTCGCGCCCTGGCTGCAGAGCCCGGGACGCTGTGCTGCAGGGTGATGAAAACGATGGAGGTTTCTGCGGTGCCCTCGAACATCAGCCCCAGCACGACGAACATGCCCACGCAGGAGACAATGTCCGCGTGATTCTGCTGGATGAATTCGTGGCTCAGGACCGGGGGGTTCTTGGGGCTCTTCTTGCGGGCCGCCATCGTGGCGCTTCCAGGGATACTCACCGGCGAGCAGCAGCTGCCTCCCCCGGGCCCCGGCTGCTTCTCACTGCGCCGCCGCCGCCGCCGCCGCCGCCGCCGCCGCCACCTCCGCTGCTCGCGGGCCGGCCGCGCCCATCCCCAAACCGCCCGGCGGCCTCTCGCGAACGACTCCGCGGCGGGGCTGCGCGGCCGAGCATGCGCACTGGGGACGGCAGCGGCGGCGGGGCCCGAGAAGACGCGCCGCCCCCGCAGCCCTTGGCACCCCAGGACCGGGGTATGCGGGCTTCCTGAGAAGCGGGCCGCCAAGTCCGGGTGCCCCTGGCCCACTCCGGAGATGCTGTGATGAGGCCCCCGGGGCCCGCTTCATCACGGTAACGGAATCTACTGAAAAATCATCAACACAGTAATATAATCATAACACACTAGTGCTTACCATCTCCGCCTTCCTACCCCACCCCCCGCCCCGCCCTCCAACCCAGGTGTTTGTTAGAAACCCTTAGCATTCTTTACTAAATCTTAAATCATCCTGGAAAACTCAACAACGAGGTAGATGTCAGTTTAACCTCTTACCATTCTTATGATTATGATTTACAATACAGAAACTGAGGGGAAAAGAGAGGAACTCGCCCAGATCACAGGGCGACTCATTTGGGAGCCAATATTTGCATCTGATTGGATCCAAAGGTGTGCCCTTCAAGATGACACTACTCTGCCTTTTGTAATGAATCAAACCTACTGGAAAACTCTGCTAGCTAGGCACCAGCATAAACAATATTTACCCTCAAAACAAAAGATAAAGTAATCATAGCAATTGTGGTGGTTATATTACCCAGTTAAAAAAAAAAAACAACAAACAACCTTGTCTTTTAAAAGATTACTAGGTGGTTGAAATATGAGACCAATTATGAATTCACGGAAAGGCTTGTTTTGATCACAAAGTCCAAAATAGAATTTTATCATTCAAAGAAAACAAAATCATGTTTCATTATATATATTTTGCATATACTTTTTCTTCCAGAATTAAAATATCTGTAGATAGGAACTGAAAACACAGGGAATCTAGAAAGAAGATTCCCTTAGGACCAGTGGTAAGAGGGGCGATAATGGGAGGGTGGAGGGAAGGTGCAGAAGAAAGGGAGAACAGATTGCAAGGACCTACATATGGCCTTCTCCCTGGGGGACAGACAGCAGAGAAATAGATGGGGGGAGACAATGGGTGGCGTAAGATATAACAACATAATAATTTATAAATTATCAGGAGTTAATGGGAGAGAGGGAGTGGGGAGGGCAGGGGGAAAATGAGGAGCAGATACCAAGGATTCAAGTGGACAGCAAGTCTGTTGAGAATGATGAGGGGAACAAATGTTCAAAAGCGATTGTATGTGTGGATTATGATGAGTTGTAAGAGCCCCCAATAAAATGATTTAAAAAAATTGAAATATCAAAGAGAGCTTCTTTTTGAAGATGCTGACACATCTGAATTAAAATTTCAAACCAGTCACAATTTTCTTTTTAAGCATACAGACATTTTCTTGTTCTGTTATTCATGAAACTTGCGTAAATGAGGGTTGAAGTTCAGAATAATCATTTCAGAAGAAAGAGGTACTACATGATTAAAAAGATTGAAGCTGTTAAGGATTTCATCTTGTTTGGGGTCATAGTCGGTCCTCATGGAAGCAGCCGCCAAGCGATCAAATGGCCTATGAATTGGGTAAGTCTGCTGCATGAGACCTCTTCAGTGTGTTGTAATACAAGGGTGCTTCTTCGGAGACTAAGGTACACCTGAAACGTGTAAAATTTGGTCATTGGCAAATAACCTCTGAAGCGTGAGAAGCCATGTAGAGACCCCTGCCCGCACTGAGATACTTAGAGCACCACTGGATACAAAGGGTTTCTACCCGCTAGCCTGTGATGGTCCTGCACTGAACGGCATTGCTTGTGTTTCATAAGTCTGAAAAGGATTTTATAGATTTATATTGGACATATGGGCATAATATCGGATGTATGGGCTTGGACTGGGCTGGTTTCAGATGCTTTCTTAATGGATAATTACCCTTTGTATAAAATAGTCTCTTATACACATATGTGCGTTTCTTTGGATTTGCTTCACTAGTCTATCTGGACTAACACACCCACCTCCCCCCAGAATATTTCACGTTAGAAAATAACATTGAAACTACAGGTCAGAGAGAGGGACCTGTCTGGTCAGAGCGCACGGAAGGAAATGAAGTGAGAGGAAGAGAGAGTGAAGCACATCCTGGCCCACCAAGCTTTGAGGAAGATATCCCTGCTCAGAGCAACCAGTGCGAAAGAGGACCATGTGATCAGCCCCCCTACAAGACACACCATCCCTCACTGACCCAAATCCCTAGTGGGGACAATGCAGGACTTGTGTCTGATCTGACCTCATCACACCGAAGCAAAGCAATAAGGGCGTGCAGCAGAACAGCAAAGTGAGCAGAGCAAGGAAGTTCTGAGGGAATACCGAAAATAGACTTTGGAGCCTATCAAATTCACCTGGAAAACATTCCCAGAGATCAGCCTGAACTATGTACAGGCTTTTCTTTTGTCATTGGCTTTGTTGTTGCTGTTGTTTTGTTTTCTTTTGTTGATTTGTGTTGCTCTGTGTTTCTTCTAAATTATGGATCCAAACATTAAGATTTAATTTTTAATTTTTTTTGGGGGGGGAACCACGACACCGAAAATTTCATAATGATTGTTTACAGCCATCTAAACAAACTGCAAAAGAGCAGCTTGAGCAGGATCAGTGATGAAAGAGCAGGACATTGGTAAGAGCCTGAATGAGCCCCAGCTCACCGCAGGTGTCACCCAAAACTAGGTCGGCAGCAGAACCAGATGGAGCGGCAACGGCTGCCACCCCACTCCTTTAGCCTCCGTCTGCACGATCCCTGAAAGGAAAGAAGGCGTCAGAGCGGATAGAAGCCTCACAAAGTCTGTCCACCCACTGCTGCTTCTCGGCCTCGGCCAATGGTTGGGGACTTCCTCTAACTGTGTCTTCCTCAAAAAGTCTCTCGAACAGATCTCTATTGATTGACGGCGTCATGCCTGTATGTTGCATTCACATCGTGGCTCATCAGGTTGAAAGCGGGACCCTCTTTTCCTTTCCTGTGAAAACAGAAAGAATACCTTCATCTGAGGTGGTTTAGTGCCCTGTTACCCAACTATCCATGTCTCTTTTTAACCTTTCCTTTTTAGTTGGCTGCCCTATATATCCCTGGATTGGGGCTGGCCCCTGCTACAATACCTGGACCTCACCCCAGAATTGTATGTATATAGAAGCTTTTCCCCCAAGCCCTTTTGAATTTGTAAACTTAGTTCAATGGACTCTTGTTGTACTTCTTTTGTGCTTGAATTACTTCATTTAGCACAATTTCTTCTAATTCTTTCCATTCGGCAATGTGCTTCATGTTGTCATCACTGCTTTTCGGGGGTGCATAGTATTCCACGACATCTATGTACTAGATTTTTTAAAATACATCTTTCTAGTGATGTGACAACTCCTTCTGATTGTGAGCTATACTGTGATGAATATCAGAACACACATGTCTAACCTTGGTTTGTTTGTTTATTTGTTTGTGTCTTCTGGGTATTTGCCCAATAGGGAGTGTGGCAGTTTTCTGCTTACGTTAATTTCATGATTGAGATATAGGGGTGGAGTTTAGCCTGTTAATCTGGAGATAGCCATTGAGTAGCCAATGAGGCCTCTATGTGGGCATGGCTTTCTCCAGATACATCTGGGAAATCTCACGATATTTCCCTTGTGAGAAAAGCTATCATCCCGGTTGTTGGGAGTTAGGCTCAGAGAAGATTATTCATGGACAATAAAAGATGACAGCATCCGAGGAGCCGGAGAAGCCACATGGCTTGACTCTGAAGGAGCCAGACCTCTGAAGCTGGAGAGGCCACGTGGAGACCCCTGACAGAGATGAGTTGCTTCTGCCAGCATTGGATGCTATTGATGAACCTTGAGCACTGGAAGTGAGGAGCCATGGGGAGCCCCCTGCCAGCACCGGGATTCTGCACCCACTGACCTGTGACTTTGTGAATCAGAAGAAGACATTATAGACTGGTATCAGGCATATGGGCTAATATCGGACTTGTGACTTTGAACTGGACTGAGTTGGTATGTTTTCTCAATGTTCCATTCCTTTTATATATAAACCATTCCCCTATATCCATATGCATGTCTATGAAATTTGTTCCTCTACTCTATCCAGACTAACACAGGGAGATAGCTGGGACATGTGGTAGATCAATTTCTATCTTTTAGATATTTCCAAATCAATTTCCTTCATGGCTGTACTTACCTATATGTCCACCAGCAGTGAACAAGAGTTCTTATATGACTACAACCCATCCGACATGTACTGCTTTCTGATATTGTAAATTGGGATGTATTTGAGGCTGTTAGGTGGTATCACATAGTTCCAAACAGAACTCTTGAGATGTCCCACAGGAGGCCTCAGGGGATGATTCCAGAGTTTTTGCAGGAAAAGGGGAACATATTTTCTTATGTTTCTGAAATCTCCATGGAGATTAGGAATGGGTCCAACAAATTGGATACCAGACTGAATGAAATTAAGTTTGGGGTAGAAGAAGGAGTTATAAAGCCTTAGGAAAAAGAAACATAACTTGATCAATAAGGGTCAATCAAACTGAAATTATTATCAAAATAAACCAAGAAAATATATTTTTGAAGGAAGGGTGATTTCGTCTTTACCTGAGTTACTCTACATAACAGGAAAGGAACTAAGTTGCTCACCTCTCGTGAGAAGAGCTTTCCAAGAAATTATTAGATCATTTTCACTTTGTTCACAGAGTCAAAATCTTAAATAAAATAATAGTAAACTGAATCCAAGTGTGTGACTCAGCCTAAATCATGATTGGATAGGCTTTATTTCAGATATACTAAGTGTTCTATGAAAGAAAAATCTGTCAATGTAGTCCTTTATCATAAATAAATAAACAAATAATAATGGAATTATACAAGGGATACAGAAAAAGAGTATAACATTGTAGTATTAGTATAATATTTATGATACTTTTTTTAAGTAGGAGTCGAAGTTCGTAATAGTAGGAAAATTTCTTTATATGGTAAGGTCATATCGACCTCTTTCAACAGGGCTTTAAGAAAAATAGCACCAGTGGCTAAAGATCGATAAGGCCAATCATAAATTAATAAGCTTTTGAAAGGGAGTCAAAGACAGATTTAAAAACAATCAAACAAAAATAAACATAAATCCAGGAATAAGTTTGGGATTCACACTAAATCCTAATTAATAACAATTAGTTCTCACATCATGCCCTCTAGAAGGGCATGGAAAATTTCCATGGAAAATATGGAGCCTAGAGTAAAATGTGATGAAGAAATTAAGTAGTTCCCTGCTATCTGATAAATTAGTGCCTTGCATCTTAAAGGCTTGTTTGCAAACAAGCAGCTAAGTGCAATGTCAACTAAGTCCACATTGGCAAAGCACATCGTTATCAGTCACTGAAAGATAGTAAATTATTTAATCTGGAGTCAAAGGAAGGATGAGTCTCAGAGCAGTGTTAGTTAAAGTAGACTAGAGAAACAAATTCATAGACAAGCATATGGAAATAAGGGAAAGACTCTCCTCTGATACTGGAAATTGTGAGAGAAAGAAAGCTTTCTCCTTGAGCTGGTGTCATGAAATCAAAAGTCTAGATTCCTAAAAAAAAAAAAAAAAAAAAAAAAGTCTAGATTCCTATACTGTGAGAGAAGAAATATCAGTTTGTAAAAGTTGCCACATGTGGCATTTCTCTTACAGGCCCACTGGATAAGTAAGGAGAAGGTCAAATTAAATTCAAAGTAATCATAATAGAAAGTTCATAGGGATCAGACTAGAAAACAATAAAATAGGTAACAAAAATAACAGAATCTAACACTTCAAAAACAGTTAAAATTTCTTATGGAGGTGAAATTCAAATAAATCATTCATGTTCAAGTGAAGAATTCAATGACATTTAGTGTATTCAGACTTGTGTAATAACAATCTGTAACTAGTTACAAATATTTTTACTACTCAAAAGGAAACTGACATCCACTAGACAGTTACTACTCCATTGTCCTGTCTCATAGACCCGGAAACCATCCACATCTGTAATTTTTCTGGGGATCGTGCTATCATGAGTGTTGCATGTAAAAGGATTCATGATAGTAGGTGCACTTCGTGAGGTTGTTTTAGGTATCCTTGAGTTGGCTCCAACTGACACACCAATGCTATGCATGACAGACGGAAACACTGCCCAGTCCTGCACCAACCCGTGATGTCTCAACCCAACTAGTTTGTATGGTGACGCTCATTCACATTGTAGCATCCATCAGTACTTTCTTCATTTAATGGATGAATAATGTCCTGGCAGAGATCATAATTTGTTTATCCATGCCTCTTCTGGTGTATATTTCAACCACTTACATCATATGACAATTATGAAAAATACTGCAATTAATACTGCTGTAGAAATATCTGTTTGTGCCCCTGATTTCAAGTCTTTGGGGCAGAGGAATGGGATTGTGGGATCATGTTGCAAACCCATGTTTAATATTTTGAGAAACTGCTGACCTGTTCTTTGCAATATTTGAACTCTTTCACATTCTAAACAATAATGTGGAAGGAACTCCAGTCTTTGCATTTTTATTAGCACTTGTTTTTTTTAATCATATTAGTACCCCACTGTGATTTTGATTTGCTTTTATCTGATTAATAATGTTGTGAATTTTTTGAAAACACTGATGGCAACATATCTACAAATATGCTTGACTAAATGGATGTATTTATTGATTATGATAAGAGCTGTAAGATCCCCCAATAAAATGACTAAAAAGATAAAATGTCATGCATTTTCTTATATGTGTTTTTGGTATTTGTAATAACAATTTGAATAAATATCTATACAAGTTCTTTGCCCAATTTAAAATTATTGTCTTTTTATTAAGGTCTTTATATTTCCTAGAGAAAACACTCATCCCTCTGCCATCAAATCAACTCATAGTCTCTCTGTAGTCACACTAGACAGACCCCCTGCCCCAGACGAAGAGAAGAAGAACCTTGCTGGAAAATCAAGTTTAGGAGAGAGGAGCCTTTTTTAGCCTGGGAATATTAGAGAAACAAATCTACAGACACCCACATGTATGTGAGAATTTTATATAAAGGAGAAGTGCACACTAAGCAAACAGCCCAACCCAGTGCTGCTCAAGTCCACAAGTCTAACATTAGTCCATTTGTCAGACAACAATCCATAAAGTGATCCTTCATCTCACAAACACACACAGTGATGCAGCCTGCAGGAGGAGAGCTGAATCAGTGAGCATGTAATCATCTCAGTGCTGGCAGGGGTCTCCACAGGCTAATCCAGCATCTAGGACTGCATTGGGGGTAGGTCTGTCTCCTCAGGGATATCTTACAGAAAGTGAGCCTTGTAAGCTGAAGCAGGGAACTGACTAAGGCAGCTGCACCCTGGTCTAACCATCAGAATATAAGAGACAGGAGAACTGGAAAGGCCAGGATCAACAAGCCATTTATCTTGCTGCCCTTTATTAAACCCACATGTGTTTATCAGCCAGCTTGGCACAATAAACTTAACTATCTCAAGCATCTTTATTTCAGAGGAGACAATGATAGTTCTGTTGGTGAGTATGCTGGGTGATTGGGGAAAAGTAACCCCACATAATAAGTGAGTGCTTTGCATTGATTGCAGGGAATGTAGAGGGGTAACATCCGTTGTTTATGTTCCTGGGTAGGCACACCTACAATACTTCTATCCAACCCTAAATGAAACATGCCAGGGACTAAACACCATGATGTCCTTGGATGCTGGCCTTTAGGGCAGCATGGTATAACCTAGGGCAGTGGTTAGCAAACTGTGACTCAAGATCCATATGTGGCCCTTTCAGGGTAAACATGTGGCTCTGAAGTAACATTGAAAACACTTGAAGGTTGTTATTTCACCGTGATTTAATTTGTTTGGAAAAACATATGTAAGGCCCTTGAGTGAGTTGTTAGGAAGGAAAGGATTGGCTCTTCGATCTCAGCAGATTGCTGACCCATGACCTAGGGGGTACACCAAAAGAACTTCTTAATATAGAGGCCTGTCAGAATGAACTCAGCCCTGCCTCAAAGCTTCCCATACCCTCTGACCAAGGACGGGGGTATTTGGATTGGGAGAAAAGCATAGAGAGACTACCCCAGACCTGTGCAGTGGAAGTCATTGGAACTTGTGGGGAACCCCTGAGTTTGTGAGTATCCAGTGGAAAGGGACCCAGAATCATAGCCTATTTAGTACTTGGAAGCCCTCCTCTCAGTGATATGACTGGCTTTGATCTGTTGCACAGGGATCTGGACTTGCAAGAACTGATCCAGGAAGTTTCCCCTGGCACTAATCCCTGAGCACAATCTAATGGGAGAGCTGTGTGGAACAACAACCCATGGGTTGCAGCTCATGGTGGAACGGTCCTTCCATAGACTGCTCAGACGAGAGTTTCTAGAGGGATGTGTCATGACCAAAATTGATAACATTACAAGTTCAGTCATCTTATAGTTCAGGAGGATGATCAACAATATTTTACTTTTCTGCCTCTGCAAGTATTTGTTTTCCTGCCTTAATTTGCTTGGCTTTGATGGCTTGTTTGTTTCTTGTTGTCTGCTAGTTGGTTGTTTGCTTTTGTTGTGGTAGTTGGTCTTATGGGGTTCTGAATTTTTCCTAATACAACTGAACTGCCAAACTAAATCTGAGTTATGCATATTCCAGGGACATACATGGATGCTGAACTTAACTGTAGCCCCACTCCAATAAAAGTGAGTTCTGATAAAATGTCCCCCTGGCTAGATACTCAACTTCATGTGCTGATCACTGACAATAAGGGTATTACAGAAAAGTGTGGCGAAGAAAGCAGATAGTTCCTGGCTATCAATCAGAATAGTGTTTGGGGCCTTAAAGGCTTGCATTCAAATACATAGCCATCTACACAAGGAGTCAACTATTTCCACCTGGAAGAAACAAAGCCTCAGTTTGTGTGATCCAAAGATAACCATAACAAAGTTCAAATATGAGGATGGGAAAAGTATCGGAGCCTAAATTGTGAACACTCAGTTTTTGAAAGCTCTGGAGGACTATGGGGACACCTAAACCATCTGCAGCATGTCGAGTCTGATTAAGCTGGCAGATCCCTTTTAGCAACAGGCAAGGATCTTAAAGAACTTTCCTGTCAGACAGAGATCATTATAATCATGATTGTGCGGGGCCAAACTTGATTCTTGTCAGTCAACTCCTTTCTTGACCCCACCTGAAATTCTTTTAGTGCAAGTACTTCTTGCTAGTTCCATGACAAAAATTTCTTCCTTGGGCTTTTAAATGGTTAGTGGTATTTTCTTTCTTACTTACTATCTTTATATTATTATTTTATGCTTATGATTTTTGTTTCCTTTTTGCCATTTCTGTTCGGATTTTCAGTTTGTGAAGCACAGGAGGAGGAGATTCCTGGAGATAAGAATTGAGCAGCTGAGGGCACCCAGCTGTCAAGATATAGTGCCTGGCATCTTAAATGCTTGAAGATAAGCAAATGGTCATATAACTGAGAAGTAACCAAGCCCACACTAAAGAAGCACACCAGCCAGTGTGGTCATGAGGTGTTGAAAGGATCAGGTATTAGACATCAAACAGGAAAAAGAAAAAAGGAATAAAAAATCATATCCTTGTGTGCTCACCTTCCCAAACTGATCACTGAGGATATGTGTGGGCATGATCATGAGTGTTGAAGAAAACTGATGCTGCTCGGCTATCAAAAGATATAATGTCTGGGATCTTAGATGCTTGAAGGTAGACTAGCAGCCATCTAGCTCACAAACAATAGAGACAATATGGAAGAAGCACACTAGCCTGTATGACCACGAGGTGTGGAAAGAATCAGGTGCCAGTCATCAAAGAACAAAAAATTGTATCACTATGTGTCGACCATCCCAATATGATCGCTGATGACAAATGGGTGAAAGAAAACAGGATGGAGGAAGCAGAGAGGGTAAGGGGGCTGTGGTATCAAATAGAGGGTTTGTGGGGGGGGGCATTAGAATTGGTGGTGATTTCATACCTCATTTTAAAAGTGATTTAACCATGGGGAGGGGAGTGTTCTAAAATTGAATATGGTAATGATTGTACAACTCTTGATATGATTGGACTATTGAATTGGTGATATGTAGACTAAATGCTGGTAAAATTGTCCTCCTCTTTCTCCCAGGGAACAGATGGTATATTTGAACTATCTACTTTGAGATGAGCTTCCCAACATTTAGCCTACAGTTCCAACATGGCAACTTTAGCCTCACCAAAACCAAACTGATTGCCATTGAGTCCATTCTAGCTCTAGTGACTGACCCATATAGGACAGGACAGAACTGCTCGTGTGTGTTTCCAAGTCTGTAACTCTTCACAGTCATAAAAAGTCCTTTCATTCTCTCAACAGAGGGGGGTGGTGATTTCAAACTGCTGACCTTGATGTTAATAGGCTAACTTTGTAAACACTGAACCATAAAGGGCTCCTCCTTTATACTCTTATGGGCCCAAAACAAAGCAAATCCAACTGTTCGTCAGTTGATTTGAAATCAAGCAGTTATCTGAGAGGTAACCACTAGAAAAATCTGATAATTGTTTTTTATGTGAGGGACATAGTGCATTTGGAATTCATTCCACCAGGTTTAGACTGCTAAACAAGCTTCTTATTTAGCAGTTCTTAAAAGAGTGTGTATGACTGTGTGACACAAAAAGCCTGATATATGGCAGATGGGGGACTAGTTTTGCCACCATGCACCTGCTCATGCAACTCAGTGCACCAGTTTGGGGCAAGAAACAACATGCCTCTCTTGCCCTGTATAACTTATTCACCTGTGCAACTTCTTTTTGTTTCTAAGAATAAAGAGTGGCATGAAAGTACATCGATTTGTCTATATAGAAGAGGGGAAGAAAATAATGATGGAGGTGAAGTCCAAAAAATGAGGGAGGTTCTGGCACTCACCAAAGAGATGAGATTTGAAAAAAAATGTTTTTAAGAATGGAATCACACATTTGACAAATGTATAAAGTGTAATGGAGTACACTTTGAAGGTGATAGGTTGTCTTTTAAAAAAATTAAATGTAGCTTTGAAAAAAAAATCCTTTTTTTATGGTATACTCCCTCCTGTTTTAAAATTATCAGAGGTTACCTGTCCTAAGAAATGAGAAATTCACGCTTTGTTAGTGTTTGTAGTGTTTGTTGTCAACTGGATATGTAATCCCAAGGCCACCTTTCCATTTCCATGGTGACAGCTCACTTCCTAGAACATTCTGTCCATCAAATTGATAGCATTGAGAGAGACAATTTACACATGTACACTGTTTCCCTATTTTAAGAATAAGGAAACTGAGGCAAGGAAAAGAAACTTGCAAAAGTTGATACACATACATATATACACACATGCATACACACATATACATACACACATGCAAAGTATTAGTTAAATTCTAAAATTCTAAAAGATTGGTAAAGAATCCAATTCTTTATTTATATGTTTTTCAGGTGGCAAATGTTCCTGAGGTGACAGGGCGGTATTGCTGGGGGGCAGTGTGGAGATCATATACTCATGTCAATTTTATGATTGGAAGTCTAGGAGTTGAGTCTAGCTTGTCAATCTGGAGATAGCCAATGAGGCCTCTGTGTGTGCATGACTTTCTTCTGAGATTTCTCAGAAATCTTGCAATATTTCGCAATTGAAGAAGGGGGACTTGACTGAGTCTCAGAGAGATGAACTACTGAAAAGGTGAGGTGACATCAGGCAAATCAATCCTGATTCCTAGAGAATGGAGGAGTTGGAGGAAAATCCACATGGCCTTGCCCTGGTGGAAGCAGACCCCTGGAGCTGGAGAACCCACAGAGAGACTCCTGCCAGTACTGAGATGCTCCCACCGCCAATGGATACTGCAGATTTTGCTGTAAGTCAGTAGTGCCCTTTTTAGAGAGGAGGGTTTTGAGGGAAGCTTGCCTCATGGTAGCATGGAGGTCTTCTTCCTCATCAGCCAAACCTTGCCCACTATGGGCTGTGCACCCTGTTGGCTTCTGGCAGGTAATTGGCAGCTCTGCCTTCTCTTCAGGGAGGCTTCCTTGGGTGTTACCATGGCTGATGGCAGCAGGGAGGCCTTGGGATGAGCAGATAGGCCTGCAATGGTGTAGGGTTTTTGTGTGTGGCACCTTTGTGCATGATCTGAATTGAGGGACTCCTTAGTCAGCAGCTGTGCCCATGGTGGGCTGGAGACTGTGAGATGGACAGCTACTTGGTGGCGCTGGGTAAATTTTTATCTCATCCAGCCAAGCTTTACCCCTCCCTGCTCCGACCACCCACTTTCTTGGATAGTGTCAGTGAGGAAGCTGTGGCAGCAGGGACCTCAAGTGCAGGGTGTCTTTGCTGATTGGATGCTTGGTTGTCCTCTGCCAGGAGGTTTTGCTCAGTAAAGGGCAGGAGGACTTCAGGTGCGGTTGGGGAAAATACTTCCCAAAAGTTGCCCATGTGGGCAGGTTGGAGAAGCATTATAGCTAGTCCTGTGCCCTCAGAGATGCAGCTGCATCACTGGGAGGGGGCATCCATGACATTGCATGTTGGGAGGTTTCCTTGGCAGTGAGGGGCACTTTGGATATTGAGGGAGTTTGCTGTCTGTGTGCGGTTTCCTCGTTGTAAAGGAATATTTTTTGTGGACAAATCGGCCAGCGGCGGTGTGGTGGTTTTGGAGGGGGCACTTCTTTGACTGCTACCAGTGGGATGCTTCACCAGTGGCTGTTGTGCCCTCAGTGACAGGGATGGAGGCCTAAGTGACAATTGTGCTGTCTGATGGGGGCAGCGTTTATGCTGGGGGTCAGGTGCTCCCTCAGATGTTTGGGCAGTTTTCTCTGTTTCAGATAGTCAGTCTTCCAGTGGAGGGGAGGGGTTTTGGAGGGCAATTCAGCTGGTGGTGGGGTGAAGGCTTTTTGACAGCCACTGAATGAGAGGTGTCCCCCAAGGCTGGTATGCCCTCTATAATGATCAAGTCAGGCTGAGGGGCATCTCTCTCATCGGTGTCGGGAGATACTGTTGGCACTCTGCTGAGCCGGCATCAGTCCTGGGGAGGTTCTGCTGGGGGCGGGTGTCAAGAGCAGTGCTAGTAATGATTACAGAATGCTCAATGACATTTTTGAAAGCTCAGTTTAATTACTGTGAGCATTCACTGCAAACATCACACATTAAACAATTTGAAGTCTTAGGGGTTAAGTAGAAGTAAAGCCTAATGTAGCAAACAAGTATAATGGTGTATAATCATAAAGGTTAATTCAGCAAGCATTTTAAAGTTGAAAGTTTCAGTCCAATATGGCCAATGCCTTCATCAGTGTACTCACGCTGAACACACCATGGAGAGAGTAGGAGTTGATGTTCCGGGATCCTAGCTCTCTGACTTCACCAACTCAGCTGTCCAGGTTTTAGTCACTGTGCTAAGTCATATTTGGAAATTCTCATGACATTCAGTTGCCTTGGTTACTTCGTATCATTCAGATACAGTTGGTGACCATATGTTGAGTGGTCTTCTGGCGGAATGTGTAATCTCTTGACTTGTACAGGGAGGTTGTTTGTGTACATTTGGTGATCATCCGTTGATTCATCTTCTGGCGAGAAAATGGCAATCTCTTGTAGCAGAAGGGGAGCGTCTTGAAAGGCAGTTTTCACAAAATAGTCTCTTGTGCTCTTATCAGCCAGCTGGCTCCTCACTGCCCTTGGGTGTCTCTGTCTAGCAACTTGGCCGGCGTGGAGCTTTGGGAGGGGGCACTTTTTGGGTGAGATGTTTCACAGGTACCCTTTATAACCTAGAGGGAGGACTGAGAGGCTGGGAGGTCCGGCTTCATCAATGCGGGGAGAGAGACGCTGTTGGAGATCTGCTGAGCCAGCATCAGTGATGGCGAAACTTGCCTGGGTGCCCGGGGGGGTGGGGGGGGGGACCCTGGTTGGATTTGGGTCATGATCTTCCTTTGGACAGGCCCCTGCCGGCACTTGTGCCCTTGATTACAGGCCCTGGAGTAAGCCGCTAGGCTGGTGATGCCAAGGACCCTTTGAGCCCACCCACCGTGAGGTGGTGCTGGGGGCGGGCGACATGCCTTCAGGGTTGGGTTGTGAAAAGTCCAAAAGGTCCAGCTGGGAGCAGTTTGGAGAGTGCATATCTGCGCTCACCCTCGTGGATCAACGCCTGGGAGGGGGCCCTTGCTGTGCTCCCAGGGGTCAACGTTGGGCTCATGGTGGACCTCACCGACTCAGGGACGTTTGCACACCAGAAAGCAGAGCACAGACCACAGTAGCGACATTGCTGAAGCGACCCCGGAACTGGCGAGGTTTTTGCCCTGTTCCAGCTCAGTGCTGGGGCCTCAGCCCCGCGAGGTTCCAAGTTCCACTCTCTTTGCCCCAATTATGACATCCGAGGGTGGAGCCATTTACTTTTCCTTACGCTTTCCTTCAATGTTCTTATATTATTTATCTGTTTTTTTTTGTTTCTATTTATAATTACGTTTACATTTATGTTTATATACATGTTTGTTTACAGTATTTGTTTATATGTGTGCACATATGCCACTGTTCCAAGCGCACTTCAATCCATCCATCTCCCCTATTTTGGACCCCCTCTCTTGTAGACTATTTTCTGCTCCTAAATATATTAACACCTGCTGGGAGTCAGCAAACTTTTTGTCATAAGAGACAATCCTGTCTCTAACAGTAATTTCCAAATTATTTGAGAACCATTAAATACATAGTGGCAAACAAATGAAATCTCCATTATCTGAATGATTTCCTTTAAATTAAATTATAATAATTTTTATGTTTATTTGATGATGTGGTGTAGTGAGATTTCCTTCTTTCCTTTTTCTTTTTATAAATTTTGTAAACATTATTTTTAGATCAAGGCAATGAATTGCAATGTAAAATGCATTTTTAACCTACTTATTAATCAATTCATTGGGGCTCTCATAAATCTTACAATAATCAGTTTTACTAAACACCCTTTTATCCTTCTGTGGATGTGTCCAAGTATCTACAGATGAGCTTTGGGGCTCTGCTATAATGTCTCTCATTCCCATTGATATAATTGCTTGTTTTGGATTTTCTGATACCTGATATCTGATCATTTGATCACACAGGCTGGTGTGCTTCCTCCGTGAGGGCTTATTTACTTCCATTTTAGGTGACCATTTTTTTATATTCAAGTTTTTAAAACTCCAGACACTAATTCTTGATAGTTCAGAAACCATCAGTTTTCTTTGTGTTCTGTGACCCTATCAGGAAGGTGAGTATCAAGGTGGCACATGATTAGAACCAAGTGTTCTTGTGTTTAGGGAGACCTGGTATAGAGGCCCAAAGTATACCTGCTATCTTAATAATTAACATATAAATAAATGACCTCTATCCCTATCATAAATTTAAATATATATATATATATATATATATATATATATATATATATATATATGTGTGTGTGTGTGTGTGTGTGTGTGTGTGCATATAACATGCCTACAGCTTTATCTCTATAAATAACTTTTGCTTCCTGGTTCTTTCCTCTATTACCTTTCAAATTCCTCTTGTCCTATCATGCTCTCCATCTCACTCTCAGTAATCCCTCCTGGATATATTGCCCTTGAGCATGCTTCACTAGGTATTAAACACCCTCCTTGGCATCAATTTTAGACCTTTTCTTCATTCCTTATCCCTGATTTTGTTGATTTTCTGCTCACATGCTCTCTCTCTCTCACTCCCATTCTCTCCCATGCCAACCAACCCCTCCCCGTGGGACCATGAGTCCTGTTATCCCATAGCTACAAAAATTTTGCAGAACTTTTAAATAGAAAGCTTGACAAACAGTCCGAGAGAGTAAAACAAACTCCAAATGTACTACGAAGAGACTTTTTTTTTTTTGCTCCAGAATCTGGCAGATATCCAGAACAAAGTTTGTCATCAATGGGCATTTCACCTTTTTTTGAAATGAGAAAACTACTTACACACTTGTGTTTTTCTTTGAGTGTTGTCCTTGTAAGTTCTGTTCAACATCACAACAGTTTCCTCAGCCTTTTTCCTGAACAGGAAACAAAAGTTCACAGTCACACGCTGTTTTCTTAAATTGTTCTTCTCCAAGAAAAGAAGTTCAAGAAAAAAAAAATGCTTTTACAAAAAGCATTCCCTGTTACCAGGAATCTTCCCAAGCAATGTAACTGAGTAGACTAACCCAGAAAGAGTTGCTCACAATGCTCACATAACAGGAAAAATGTGTACTAAGAAAGCCCCTCCCAGAGGAGAATTTGCCTATTGTGTGTGTGTGTGTTTTGTGGAGTTACCCCCTCATAAAATGATTCTTTGACTATACTAGTCAATTTGTTCCAAATTTGTGTTTGAACACAGAAGTTCAAGAATTGAACATATTTTTTTTTCCATAGGAAATAATGGAAAACCAAATAATTGGTTCTTGAGCCAAAATTACACCTACACATTCACCTTTCTAGAAATTTAAATTGCAATGGAAGCTTTTAGGCTTCTTGCATATCACTCTCTAGGATACCCTATCACTATCAAGTTGTTTCTGCTGCATCCAAATTAACAGAAACTTTTCAACCTCTCTGATAGTCTAATTTTTTTGTTTCATGGCTAAATATTTCACACATTTCCCTATCTTAGTTGCTTCAATCACTTTCATCCTACCCCCTTGATATGTGTGATTCATTTTCAGCTCATACATGTTTTTTTTTCAAGTAGAATTTTCCGTTCAATTGTGAAGCAAAATCCTGAACACCAAGCAGATAATTTTTCAAACTTTACTGTTAGAGTAAGGGGGAGGGGGTGTTTGAGCTTGCAGCTATTCAAGGAAAAAGGTATCAAACGATATAGGATTTTAGGATGGTTAATTTTGTGAAATAAATTTTACCACAGATTGAGCACATTTACAGTAGATTAGCCATTTACCATAGATGTTAGCACTTATTTTCCAATCTCTGAGCTTTTCAAGACAATTCTCACTAGCAAATGAGGAGAAAGGAATATGAATTCATGCAGACCACTGTAATAGCAATATGCTGGCTCTTTTCTTTTCCCTCCATCGATATATTTAACAGTGTATAACAAGAAACAGTCTTTCAAACGAAGTGGTTTACATTGCAAACAAATGTGACCAAAATTTGAGGATGACATAGGACTAGAATGTGTTGCTCATAGCATAGCTATCTGTCAAAATCCAATTGATGGTAACAAACAATAGTGTATAGGAGGGGCTTCAAAGGTACATGGGAAAATATAATTAAAAGAGGATAGTAATATTTGGGTAATATTATGAAGCCATAATATTATATATTATATATAATTAATTATTTATATATTATATTATATATATATATATTCATTGAGATTTATTCTAATAATTGGCTTCAACACATAACAATCCTATGTAAAGCAGAACCCCAAATACCTCAGTTTTGTGTCATCCCCAAAATTGTTATTCTGCTTGAGCCCATTATTGTCATCACAGTGCAATAGTCTTTTTAATCAAAGGTTTTCATCTTTTTGCTGCTGCTCTAATTTATTAACTATAATGGTTATTATGAGACTAGACTCTTCCACTGATGTGTGCAAAGAAGGTAAGGTGAAGTCTCACCATCATAGATTTTAAGGAGCAGTCGAGGTATACTTTCTCCAAGACACATATTTTAGTTCTTCTGCCAGGTTATGAGTACTTTCAATATTCTTTGCCAGTCCGCTCCTTCTCATAGATCAATTGTTCTCTGTTCTTTCTAATTTATTGTCTAAGTTCCACACGGATACTGCTCTTGTTGGTAGGTGACCTCACATTGATTCTGACTCACAGCAACAGCACGGACAATTGAGGGAAACACCGCCTGGTCCTGTGCCAGGCCCACATTGTTCTGATGGTACAGCTCACGGCTGCGGCCACTGCGGCAACCCATCTTGTCCAGAGCCTTCCACTTTTGCAGCACATGACGTTCTCCACCTTTCGAAGCATGATTTCCTCCTCTTGGGACTCTTCTATCTTGATGGCATGTCCGTAGTACATGACACACCGTCTGGCCATATTTGCCTCTCCAGAGCGTTCCAGTTTTATCTTCACAAGACATCTGGTGCTTTCCTTGTCCCTCACAAATGTCAGAGTGCAAATGCCTCCCTTTTTCTTCTGTGTTTCTTATTCAATGTCCCACTTTCACACCCATAAAATACAATACTTGGGTCAGGAGGAGTTTAGTCCACAAAGTAATATCCTCACCTCTTAACACTTTAAAGAGTCTTTGTACAACAGATGTACCTAATGTAAAGCCCCTTTAGATATGTTCACAGCTGCTTCGTGAGCATTGATTGTTGGGCTAAGAAGAAGGAAAGCCTTGACAGCTTCAATCTTTTCTTGGTGTATCATGATTTTACCTATTGGTTCAGTTGTGAAGATATTTATTTTTTTTATGTATATTGATTGGTAAGTCATGTTAAATGAGCCATCCTTTATCAGCAAGTGTTTCAAGTCCTCCTCACTGGCAGGAAGCAAGATTGTGTCATCTGCAAGACACACCTTGATATAATTGCTTCAAAGAGCCAACCTCGCTGTCTTTGAGTCAGTGCTGACTCATGACGACCCCCTGTGCCTTTCTAAGACTAGGACAGGTTAGGGTAATAGAAAGCACAGTCTGTCTCCCAAGTTGCGGCTGGTGGTTCCAACTGCATGTGGGTCACCGAGCAGCTCCTCACCACGACCCCCTCAGGGCTCCCATTGAGACAGCTGAAGAAGGTCTTTACTTAGAGTCTGGCCTCATTTGGTATAAAATGACATTCTGTGGCAACTACATCCCTCTTCCTGCTGGAGTTGGATCCTGTATTTGACTCATTAGCCTCCTGGGGTTCTCCGGAGCCATCAAAGGACTGCTGACTTGGATCCTTTGGGCTGCTCGCAGATTCTGTCAGCTGGGCCTCTGTCAGCATGTTTTCTTTCTACTTCATCTCCTGCTCTCTGCCCATCCGCCCCTGCAGCCCCAGGAGTCAGGAGAAGCCCTAAGCATATATCTACCCAAGAGACTTGAAATGAACCTGACTTACCCAATTACAATTGCGTGAGCCATTTTTTGATATAAATCTCTTTCCACGGACATCCTTATACAAGTACCACAGGTTTTGCTTCTCTAGAGAACACAGGGTACCACACACAAACACGCACACAGAGATTGTCATTGTTGTTATGTACTATCAAGTCATTTCCAATTCATAGCAGCCCTGTGAATGACAGACGGAAATACCGCCTCATCCTGTATGATCCTCACAGGTCTTGTTATGTTTGAGTCATTGTTGCAGAGACTGTTGATGCTCTTTCTATATGGGACTGCCCTTCTACTGGACCATGCGTGACAGTCTTCCCATGAACTCCTCTTTCCTGGTGACTTGTCTAAAGCGTGTGAGGTGAAGCATTGACAGCCTTGTTCCCAAGGACCATCCTGTCTGTATTTCTTTCAAGACAGATGGTTTTGTTCTTTAATACATACAAATTATATATGATATTATAAGTAAATAAACATATTTCTAAAATATATAGTTTCATTACACATAACTATATATTTTATTACACATGTATTTTATATATATTTCATTATATATTTCATTACACATAACTAATTCTTATATATATTTTTCATTACACATATATTTATTTCACTATATTTTTTATATACATATTTCATTACACATAGCTAATACTTCTTCTGGGTAGAATTTAATATTCTACAACAAATTGGTTAAGAGTGCAAAGGCAATGCATGAAAGTTACTAATACTAGTTATTTTTGTGTATGTTCTCATTTTTTGAAGTAAGTTACCAGGACTTTTTCATGAACACTTCTAAGTGCAGTTGAACTTCTCATCTTTGGGCTGAAATATGAATGTCTGCACATTTTGAATCATCAATGGACAATAGAAATAGAGGTAGGAAAAAATGGAATGGATATCACAGAAGTCCAGATGCAAAAGAAGCATGTCTTGAAAGTTAAATGTATAGAAATTTATAATTTGTGAAATACACTTTCATTCTTATCCCTTTATGGAAAAACTCCACCTGTTTTAAAGAGATTTTGAAGAACTTTAAGGAGTGTCTAAATATTTCTCTCTCACACATTTAAAAAAAATATCTAATTTGCACCCAAAAGCTTTGTAAGCAAGTCAGACTATTGCTGTGAATCTGTTTTAAAAAGACTTTTTGAATAAAAATATTAAATTATAGAATATAAAGGGACAGAATTAAACATAGCATTTATCTTACTGTTTTGCGAAATTTATGTGGCAAAGTAATTAAGATATTCACTAAGATCAAACAATGGTTAAAGTGTTAACAGAATCCAAGTATTATAATTCAAAATAGATGCTTTTTTGAACTACCTCAAGCTACCTGCTTTCTACCTAAAACTGCAATGCATGCCCTTTTAATTCAGTATCCCAGTGGAATTGGACAAAATTGCCCTCGTCGGCAAGATCACCTTGTAGGGCCAATGGAGGTTTCCTCAGCAGCATGGAGTGTTGTTGAAGGCTGTCACACTTGCCTTGTGTGTTGTGCAGCCCTCCTACAAAGGGCAGGCTGAAGTTTCCCTGCTATTGGGTTGAGTTGCCCTAGGCAGAGGGTAGTGGTCTGGAAGCAGTGGCAGAGGACAGGAAAGAGAGGGAGAGAAGAGAAAAAAGAGAGGAAAAGAAGAACAAATAAAGAAAGAAACAAAACAAAACAACACTGGGTCCATTTAGACTGACTGCAGTGGGAAAGATAGATGGCAAGAGAATAAAGAGATAAGAAAAAGAGTGGTAAGGAGATAACCAAGGCTTGGTCACCTGAGTGTGGGGCTGGAGGAGTTCCAACACACATAGGAGTTCCAACTCTGCCTCAAGTTACAGAGTGGTGTGCCTGCTTGGTGTAGGGCCCTATCACTGTTGGGTGAGATTACTTTAGACGGCAAGATCCTAGTAGAAGCCCGGTTGAGTTTCCCAGAGCGGTGTTGAGCATGGGAGTTCACTGGAATAGTTGGCTTGTGCTGTGTGTAGCACTAGTGTGGGGTGAGGTGGCCATGCTTTGGTGTTTCCTCTTCCCCTTGTAGTGTCCCAGGACAGGCAAGACCTCCACAGCTGGATGTAGAATCACTGGAGTTTATTGTTCTAGCTAGACTGCTGATGCCCTGATAGCTTGGAGGAGGGGGGATTTTATTTTTTCCCCCTGAGCAGCTAGTGTAGAATTAAATTAAATTCGCTCACTGGTTCTGGACTCTGGGTTTGTGTTCAGTGAGAAACTGAAAGTGAAACTTTCTCTTGAGGGTCTTCGTTATGTTGAAAGCCTGGAGGCACTGTAGCTAAATTCTGGCATTCCTTAGCTCAGAGTCACTTTTGATGCTCTCCTTTCACCCTTTGCCTTAAGATTCAAGTATGAGTCTGGAATTTGCAGTTTCTGCCACAGAAATATGTTTTCCCCCTCTCTTTTTTATATATTGGACTTGTGAGGTGCCCCGATTTGGGACTGTCATGCTGACCCCAAGAGGGAGGTCCAGATTATCAAGGAGGTTCTTTTCTTCTCAGCCAAAGCTGAATTCGCCTCTGCCTATTTTTCTGCCACACTGCCACCAGTCTTGGGTCAATTTCTGCTTTTTCTTCTACTACAGCTCTCTGGCTCCCTGCTGACTCCACTCCCTAGACGAGGAGCTCAAGGCAGCTAGCCGCATGGGGAGCTCTGGTGTGGGGTCCTGTGACTCGCTTTCAGAGGTATCCTCCTCAAGTCTGTGATTATGTCCCCTTTAGGGCTTCAGCCTGGGGAAATCAGCACTTGCTTTAAAACTACCTCATCACTTGTTCTTCAGCTGGAGTCTGTGAGCCCAGCACGCTGAGCCTCGAGTGATTTAGTGTGTTCTTTGTTCACTTTGGGAGAGGAAATCACAACAAAGCTGGGTTCGGGAGACACCCTACTACCCTAGTTCTAATTTCAGGCCTCTGCCTACCAGTCTCCTTTACCTTACCTCCCAATTTTCTGATCTGTCTACAGGAGCTTCGGGCAGGTGAGTCTCAACTCGATGTCACCTTCTTCCATCCCCACAAGTGTTCTATTTTCATACTTCCCAGTAAATATTTTTATCAATTATTATATCAATCAAAATCAGCATAAGTGAGTATAAACAAAGTAAACTCAGATATTAAACTCAATTCTTGAAACAGTCAAGTTCAATCCATATTTGGATTATATTAATCCTTATCTGAACTATTTCATTGATACAAAATATGCCATTAGGCCTCCTGAGAGTATGAAACCAGAGCCAGGCTTTCTGACATCTCTTTTGACCTTCTGTCAGCCATTTTCCCTAACCAACATGGTCTCTGAGAAATTCAGGGGGCGATTTCTACCCTTGAGCTTAAATTATACGTGAACAATATTCACTTTTGCCATTTCACACACACTGGAATAACCAGAGGCTATAATCACACAAAATAATTAAAACTTTAACTTCCCATATTTTTTTCCAGAAAACAAGCCAGTAAATTACATTGGCATATCTGACTTCTGGCTCACCAGAAAATAATCCCTACCATGAGGCAGAACTCACATAAGGATCCCCTCTTCAGACCTTTATGATTTGTTTCTCTAGTACCCCACTGTATTCCACCCAAACAAACACATGGGATTATAACATCTCCTCACAGGTCGTGGTCAGGTGCCAAGTCTGATTGTAAAGGCTAGGGTAATAACAATTGTGTTTGTGCTTTTCTTTCATATACCACATATACTTGAGTATAGCTGATCTACAAATCTGCCAAAGCTCCTAATTTTACCACAAAACTGTACTAAAATGTGGTGAAAATTTCAGCTTATACTCTAGTATAATGTACATGTACTTTGTCTGATTTTTTAGTTGAAACCAGCCAAATGTAAAGCCAGACTCTGTTACTCTATCAGTACTGAAAATAGGAAATCAATTTGTCCTAATTTGTATTATTCTGTTTGATAATTATGACAAAATATGCATATGATCCATATCATAAAACAGTTATATTTTAATCCTTCAACATTACTCTAAAGCCAGCAGCTTCGAAGTCTGGAATACTTATTAACAACCTGGTCCCACATGTGGAATCTATCTTTAACAAAAACAACAAAATGCCTCACGCCTCATTATATTTTATTTTACATATAGTAACCCAGAAAGGGTATGGGCTAAACATTTCATCTGAGAAACATTGCTTAATCAAGATATTCATATCATATATTTGTTTATTTATGGAATATATTCAACTATTCACTATTTATAAAGAGCAGGACAAAAACTCATTGTCATCAAGCCAATTTCCACTGATAGTGATCCTATATGATCAGGTAGGACTGTCCCTGTGTATTCTGAAGACTTTAACTCATGGGAGTGAAAAGCTTTCTCTCTCTCTTGCAGAGCTGTTGGTGGTTTTGAACCATTGACCCTGCAGTTACTCCTGTGGCACAAGCTCACACCATGAACGAATAAACATTCGCTATTTTATGTACAGTGAAGTTTCTGATAATTAACTAAAAATCAGCTTAGTCTATACAGTGAGGTCTATGAACGGAGTTATATCCAGTTGTGCAGATGCTAGAAATAAATTGATTAGCAAAATAGTTCAAATCCTTCACAATATAATATTGGCTTCTAAAGATCTCCTTAATCCAATCTGACTTTAAGCAGAATTATAGTCAATTTATTCTTTGCTTTTCAAGTAAAGAATATACCCCACTATTTTCCTTAAGTCATTTCTGTACTCATGAAAAATATGAAAAACTACTTAGGCAAGTTTAACAGATTCTAAATGATTGAACTATTTAGGAAGACATGTATTCAGAGTCGTAACTTTCCATCTGTAATTTTGAAAATTACCAGTCAAAATATCTTTATGCACTACATGTAAAACACCATAAGAAATCTTAGAAAATAGAAGCCTATTGATGTTTAGAAGGTTAAGGAACCCTGCTGGCAAAGAGATTATCTTTTGGCCCATGATCTGTAAGTTTGAAATTATAAATCACCAATTTCCCCTAGGAAGAAAGGCAGCACTTTCTGGGACATTTCGTGACCTATAGGGTCAACATGAGTCAGTATTTACTCCATGGAAGTGAGTTTGTTTTTGCTTTGAACTATGTTTGAATGTTTTAATCTCTCCATAAAGATGAAGTAATATACATTTTCCGGTCTCAAACCAAACTCACTGTCATCAAGTCAATTCCTATTCACAATGACCCGGTGGGATAAAGTAGACTGATCCTGTAAGTTTCGGAGACTTTAACTCATTACAGGAGTAGAAAGCCTCCCCCTTCTCCCTTGCAGCGGTTTGTCATTTCGAATGACTAACTTTACAGTAATTAGCTCTGTGCATAGCTCACTGTGCAGCCTGACCTCCCAGGGCAGGTCCCTTTAATATTATAAATTAAGTGTGTTTGTGAAACATACACACATTTCTCCAGTTTTTTTGTTTTGCTTGAATCATTAGGAAAATAATGCCTGAAACCATTTTTATATTTAAAATTTAAACTGTATCTAAAGTTAACTTATTCACTTGTTCTATATGCGCACAGATTTTGTCTCAAAGAAAGCAGGTAATGATAGCCCATATGTATTGAGAAAACTAAACACTAAGCTCACCGTCATTAAATCCTTTCCAACTCATATATTTTTAGAAAGTATCACCACCAACCACAATAATAACAAAAACGAGAGTGGAAGATCACAGGATTACACCAAACCAAATCAAACACCTTCAGATACCCCACCCCGCAGAGTCGCTATAGAAAAGGAGGAAAATAAAAACTGAATGGGATTTGGACTCTTTAGTGAGGTATGAATTCATTTCCAACACACGAAAAAAAAATTCTTTGTCATTTTCATTAAATATGGCCAATTCCACTATGTTTCAGTTTACTCATGTCTAAGATACTGATATTTATGTGTTCTAACTTTTCTAGCGTTATACTTAGTATGTTCTACACTCAAGTTTTGAAGGGGTATTCACAGCTGCTTCATCTCATGCTGTATCATGCACCAGCAGAACCAAGAACAAGAGCATGAGACACATTGGTGGACTTTCCAACGCACAAAGAAAGTAGAAGATTTTTTGGAAGGAGGCTATTTGTGGGTGGAGTGTTCCTACACATTTCATTAGAAGTGCTCAGTTTGTTGAATCATGAGCTTAGAAGTGAGTGTCTTCAGGTTGAAGTTTATAGAGGAGTGTCATGCCCTTTGGAAATTTACTGGTAGTTCTAAATGTTTTTTGTAACATTGACCTAACATAGCAGAGGTCAGACCAAAAAGTGAGGATCAGAAAGAATTTGTTCTAACTAACTGCGATTAAACCACTGTGTTCTCAGCATTCCTCACATGAATAGTAAGCTGTCAGCTTGCCTAATAAACTCTAATGTTGTGGTTGTGAATATAGTCTGTGATTCCTGTGTGGCTTTTGAATGGAATACAGAAAGTGAGGGAAATATAGTGACATGAGAGGAATGGATGGTGTCAGAATAAGCTAAAAGAGATGAAGGGTGAGGGCATGTGCACCTTTGCCTTATGGCAACCAAGCTTGGGAGCTGTAGGTTGTCAGGTACACTTTCATGTTGTTTCCACAAAGAATCATCCACAAAGTGCAGGGTATATGAAAGAGGTGATATAATTTTCCTGGCATGAAACATGGAGGACAAGAAACACTGGTGGTGATAAAATATTACAGGCTTTACTATGAGTTATCCATCAATGCAAAGAAAACAAAAATATTCACCAATGGATCAATAAACAACATCACGATAAAGGAGAAAAGAATGAAGTTGTCAAAAATTTTATTTTACTTGGATCTACAGAAAAAGGTTCATGTACAAAGCATTAAAACAGTCAATAGAGCATTTGCATCAGGACAAAATTTGCTCCTCCAAACCCTTTAAAATGTTAAAAAAAGCTGAGATGTTATCTTGAGAAGTAAGATTTAACTGATCCAAGTAATGATATTTTAATCATATCATATATATGTGAGAGTTGTATAATAAATAAACAACACTGAAGAAGAAAACAATGCATTTTCATCATGTTGTTGACAAAATTATTGAACATACCATGGGTTAGTAGAAGAACAAACAGATCTGTCTCAGATTAGGAACAATCAGAATGCTCCTCAGAAAATAGGATGGTGAGAATCGCTTCCTTTGTACCTATATCAGGAACGATGAGTCTTTTGGGGGCGGGGGGAGGGGCATCATGTTTGGAAGCACATCAGCACAAAGTGGGGACACTTAATGAGGAGAATCGACACAGTGGCTGCAACACGGACTCAAACAGCCATCATTATGGACGTGGCACAGAACCTGGTAGTGGTTTGCACACATAGGGAAGCTGTGAGTGGCAACCAACTTGCCCTAAATATTTTTCAGGTATCTAACTGTGCTTCATTCAAAAAGAGAAAGTCTTTCATTTATCATTATAATAGAACACATTTCTTGAAATAAAGATGCATACACATGCATAAATATGTTACAAATATGTTGCTTTCCTTTCCTCTTTGAAGAGTGATTGCAATTGTATACATCACTTCTGAATGAGAAGTAGGGAGAAAAAAGCTATCCATTTTATATACACAAAAATGAAATATAAAGATATACTCTGAAATTAGGATCATGGAATGATTTACAAGGAATATATTTATGGGTACATATTTCAGAAACATTAATAAACTTATGGCATACTTATTGTTGTCTTAAAACTTGTTTATGGTAGCTAGTGTCAAGAAACCACTATTTGCTCCTTCAAATTTCTCACCATGATTATAGTCATCTGTTTATTTTTTATGATAATATTGAAACATAAAAGCTCTCAAATAACCTGAAATTTTCATGATATGACTTTAAAGAAAATTTATTGTGCAAAATGATTGATATTTAAAGAATATATTGTGAAGTGAGATTGTTACCGCTATTTGCATTTCCTTGCATCATTTAGAGTTATGGTAATTAATATTTAACAATTAATGCTTTAAAAGCTTCTAGTATGCCCAGTTTAGGATTTTAATAGTGGCTGTATTTTTTCACTGTAGAATTATATCTACATGTGCACATACTTACATTCAGGCTATGGAAAGAATGCTTGCAACAATGGGTTCAAATATAAAAATGTTGAGGCTGGTGCTCAACTAGGCAGCATTTCATTGTGTTGCACATAGTGTCAGCATGAGGTGAGACAGATAGCAACTGAAAACCATGCTCTTCCACTAATACCGTGCACATGGAATCATTATATGTTGACAATCTTTTGCTATGCACAGTATATTTTTATAAGTATTATGTCATACACATCTATACTAGTGGAATGTGGTGGTACAATATTAAGGCAAATAGCTCCAAAAAAACCATAAATATCGTTGCCAGATTAATCTTGCTGTGCAGAATTCTGCTTGCAGACAATATCCATTGTACTCATTCATTAGATCAAGAGAGCCCAGCTGCTTAGACTGTATCTTGTCTGATAATTAATGATTTCCTTCAGTGTCACTGTGATGGTTAGACTTTATGTGAACTTGATAGTACTTGTGTGGAGGTATTTGGAGAGTCTAAACTACCAATCCGGTTGTCACCCATTGATGCTTCCTTGTGGGTATGGTCTTTCTTTGAGTCAGACCCTGGGAACTTCTTTCTTGCCTTAAGTTCTTGGTCTTCTGACTGGCTAACATCCCATGTCTCCCTCTGAGTGCTGTGGAGGTTCTCTGCCATTCCCTGGAAGGTGCCACCGCCCTGCAGAGCTTCTCCAGACCTTGGATCCTGCAGATCCATGCAGCTCTGCAGCACCCATTGGCCTGTGACCTTCTGGCTTTTCATTTCACCTTCCTGCCTTCCTTCTTCCTCCGGAACAGCTATATGAATCTGCAGGGGATGCTGGCTAGCACCAATGGATATGATTCAGATTTGGCTGGATATTTTTTTTTCCTGATGTAGGATTGTTTCCTGAGATAAAGTTATTTCAAATCACTGACAAAGATATGCATATCACTGATATTGTTTCTATTAATAAACAAGAGACACACTTAACATGCTAATACCCCCCACTTCCACCCTCCCCCAAACACATCAAGACAGCCTAATGAAAGCCTTTTCTAAATGTTTGGGACATAAAAGAGACGAAAGTCTTCCAGATACTTTTCAAGAGTGCTGCATGGCCAGTAATGACCTAGTAGCACAGCAGCATGCATTCCCTTCTATTTTACTATGCTATAAATGCCTTGCCCTAATGGTAAGAAGCACTTAAATGGTTCAAAAGCATATCACTAAACCTCAGTGTCATAAAACGTAGATGATACTTACAGGTACCAGTGGTCATGGAAGATAATGTTTTGTAATGGAGAGAGTACCAGATCATGTGTTTGGAGTATGTCTCGTATTCAGTTGCTGTCACTAACATTTAATTGCTTTGATGTTTCCTCCTAACCTAAAATAAGGATATCCACACACCTTAAGTTCTGGACACAAACACAGAATGAGTGAATGGAAAATGATATTCTGTCCAACTAAAAACAGAGCAAGGGTGGCCATACTGTTATGAAGAAAAGTCCATTTTAAATCAGAATTTTTATGCTATAAAGAAGGATTCTATATACTGGAATAAAAGAGAAATCAATCAAGAAGAAATAAAAATTGCAATTATATATTTACCTAACACTAGTGACCCCAAACGAATGAAACCAACACTGGAAGACCCAAAGAGAATAGGCAAAGATTCTAGAATGACAGATGGAGAATTCAGCATATTATTTTCAATGATGGGAAGGATTACTAAAAAGAGCATACATAAGAGCATGGTGCTGTTAGGTGGCACTGAGTCAACTTCAATTCATAGTGACCCTATGCACAGCAGAACGAACGCTGTTCAGTCCTGTACCATCCTCAGAATGGCCATGTTTGAGACAATTGCTGCAGACACTGTGTCAATCCATCTCACTGAGGATCTTCCTCATTTTTGCTGGACTTCTCCTTCAATAAGCATGATGTCACCCCACAGAGATTGATCTTTCTTGAGGTCATGTCTGAGGTCTGTGAGGCAAAGTGTAGTCATTTTCACTTCCCAGGATCATCTGACTGTACATTTTTATTTGTTTGTTCTTCTTGCGGTCCACCTTAATTTTAATCTTCTCCACCAATGCCACAGTTTAAACTCCTACTCACCCTATAGCACAGAGAAGTGCTTGCCCTTTAGTGTTTCAACTTTTCATTAATATAAAAGCTACACAGGCATCTGATAATTAGGAGCTCAATGTGTAGTCAACTATGTACCCTATGCTCGCATGCAGCTTCCCTTGGAAGTACCTTAATACTTGTATGTCTTTCAAATATCTCTCAATGTTGGTCCACCCTATAATTTGTAGGTCTAAATCTTCTCGTATTTAAAACTAGGGAGTATATATCAATGATATCCCTTAATATCTAAATATATAGCAGAACACCACAGCGAGGAACTAGAACTGGTGTGGCCTACCCAATGTGATATTCTAAATCAGCACACCAAGTAACCCCAGAAACAAGTCTAAAACCCAAGACAATTAAAAAAATGTTATTTGGCTGTGCTGCCCTACTGGTGTTACCTCATGATCTCAAATATTAATGATTCATCTTTAATAACAAAAGAAAAATTTGTCTTGGAAGAAGTACAGATAGCTTATTAGAGGCAGCTTATTGATCTCACATACTTCGGATTTGTTGTTAGAATAGAGCCATCCCTGGAACAAGACTTAGTGCTTGGAAAAGTGGAAGGGCAGAGAAGAGGAGGACGCCCTCTGTGGCAGTGGTTCTCAGCTTTCATAATGCCATGACCTTGAATGCCCTTCCTCTTGTTGCGGTGACCTCCCAACCATATTGTTTTTGTTGCTACTTCATAAATATCATTTTGCTACTATTATGAATCAGGCAACCCCTGTAAAAGCGTGGTTCAACCCTCAAAAGGGTCTTCTCCTACAGATTAAGAATTCCTACTATACAAGATGATTTTTCATCGTGGATGGAACAGTGACCTCAAGCCTAAGAATGTCTGGAGGATTCCTCAGGCTGGGCCTTGCTTAATTCTGTGGTAGAGTGTTACTATCAGTTGGAATCAACCCAAAAGCACTTCCAACAGCAACAGAAACATTATTACCATAGTATTACACTTAAATATATTATCTAAACGATTCTTGCAAATTGATATCTCATCCATATATTACTTAGGAATAAAATGTTTTATTTTAAGGGGGACATGTTTGATTAGAGCACACAGGAACATATTGAGACAGAGGACGAGAGAGTGGAACACATGCTGGTCCACCAAGCCCTGAGGATATATTTGTGTTCAGCTCAGCCAAAGCACAGAGAAGATCATAAAGCCTGCCCCACTACAAAACTCAATGTCCCTCACTGACCCATAGCAGTACGGGGCAGCAACACTGGACACACAGTTCGGGAATTGCACTTCATCTGACTCCATCACACTGAAGCAAAACACTAAGGGTGGGCACCAGAACAGTAAGGGGAATGCAGCAACGAATTCTCAGAAATAGACTTTGGGGCCAAGGTGTCACACCCCATCAGAATCAACTGGAAAACACTCCTAAAGATCAACAAAAAAATCTTGAACTATTTCCAGGGTTTTCTTTTTGCTGTTGATTGTTGTTTTGTTTCCTTTTGTTGATCTGTTTTATTCTGGCTTAGTTTTTTGTATGTATTATTATCTTTACAGGTCTGCCCAGATAAAATAGGTGGCATACATAATCTGGAGGATAAAACAGGAGGACCAGGGAGACACTGGTGAGGGGGAGGTGGGGGAAAGTAAGTCTGTTAACCACTCCAGGGGCAAGGGAACAACAAGTGATCTAAAATTGATGGTGCGGTGGGTGTAGGAGGCCTGGTAGGACTTGATCAAGGGCAATGTAACCTGGAGGAATTAGTGAAACAAAAATGAAGGCTGAACATGTTAGTGGGACAAGAGGAAAGTAAAATGAAATAGAGGAAGAAAATAGGAGGTGAAGGGCATTTAGGGAGGTCAAAATACAGACATGTACTTATGTAAATATGTTTATAAATGATGCTGGGGAGATAGATCTATATACATAGATTTAGTATTAAGGTTGCAAATGGACATTGGGCCTCTACTCAATCCTCCCTCAATGCAAGAACAATTCGTTCTATTAAACTTTCATTCCATGATGCTTACCTTCCAGACATGCTGGCTGAAGACAAATTAGTACATAAACAAATGTGGTGAAGAAAGCTGATGGTGCCCCACTATTAAAATACATAGGATCTGGGGTCTAAAATGCTTAAAGATAAACAAGTCGCCTTCTAGCTCAGGACTAACAAAGCCCACATGGAAGAATCGGACCAGTCTGTGTGATCACAGGTTTTGATAGGATCAGGTATCAGGCATCAAAGAGTAAAAAAGTCATGTCATTGTGAATGAGAGGAAGTGTGGAGTGAAGATCCAAGGCCATGTGGAGGCAACTGGGTATCCCCTTACAGCAGGGTCACAGGGAGAAAATGAGCCAGTCAAGGTGCAGTGTAGCACCGATTAAATGTACAACTTTTCCTCTAGTTCTTTAATACTTCCTCTCCTCACCATCATGATCCCCATTCTACCTTATAAATCCTGCTAGAAGAGAGAGTGTGCACTGGTCCAGATCAGAACTGTAAACTCAGGGAATCCAGGACAGATAAACCCCTCAGGACCGATAATGGGAGCAGAGCTGCCAGGAGGCCAAGGCGAAGGTGGGGTCGAAAGGGGAAATGGATCACAAGAATCTACATATCACCCCCTCCCTGGGGCGTGAACAGATATGTGGGTGAAGAGATATATCAGACAGTATAAGACATGAAAGAGTAATAATTTATAAATTATCAAGAGTTCATGAGGGAGGGAGGTTTGGGGAAAGAGGGGGAAAAATAAGGAGTTGATGTCAAGGGTTCAAGTAGCAAGAAAATGTTTTGACAATGATGATGGCAACAAATGTACAGATGTGCTTGATGCAATGAAAATATATGGATTGTGATATGACTTTAAAAAAGGAAATAAAAAAGCATACTCTTAAGTCTTTAGGAATTTCTAGCTTGATCTAGAATTGCTGACACAATTTTGTTGTACCCAAGAATCTTGCTGTATATCATTTCAAATTTTGACATTTCTTTCTAAGCATATGATTAATTTAGCTCTTGAGTAGTGATACATAATCAAAACACTGCTATATAACTTATATGAACTTGTACAAAGATTAAGTGGCAGCCATTCAGCAGAACAAAGTATCACTGTATAGTTTAAAATCAAGAATGGTGTCTGTCACAATAACACACTCTGACCATGCTTATTCAATCTGAATGCTGATCAACAAGACAATAAGCTGACTCACAGGAAGGAGAATGCAGCATCAGGAGTAAAGGAAGGTTTGTTAACAATTTGTGATATGGCCCATATATGGGCATGATACAATCTTGTTTGCTGAAAGTGAGGGAGACTTGAAATACTTTCTAAGATCAAAGATTGCAATGATTTTTTAAATCTAATACCTACTTATATGTGCTCATTTTTTCTTAATTTATATGCTTTTTTTCTTATTTTTAATATATTTTCTTAATGCCTTTTTAATTATAATTATATATAAAAAACATTGCATCTTGTCACTTTTTATTCATTCATAAAAAAATACTCATGGCAGTTATATAATCTACTCTCAATTTGAATGAAATGATGGAGTCAAACCTGTCAATCAGGTAACAGCCAAGGAGGCCTCTGTGTGGACATGGTCTTCTCCTGAGTATTCCAGGAATTCCTGTCTTCCTCCCAGGAGGTGGGACACATACTCTCTTTGTGAGACATTCCTGTTGACAGGACACAGGGAGACGCACTGAAAAAATCAGAACCCCTGAGCTGGAGGAGTTATGTGAAGAACCATGCCAGCACTGAGAGAGAATTCTACTGGCAGTGCATCTACAAGACTTTCCATGCATTGGCCTGTGATCTTCCTGCATTAGGCATCACTGGATGACTGCATGAGTCTAAAGAGGAAGTGATGGATTAGTTGGACATAAGAGCTAATATAGGACTTCTGGACTAGGATATTTTTCAATTGCTATTTTATATAAAGCTCTACATTATACACATGTGTGCATCTATGAACAGAGTACTCTCAAAATTACATATCTGGGGAACTTGGCTTAAGGATGCTTCCACTGGGTCTGAACTTAAATGCCAGTTTGAAAAGGCCTGCCTTATTTATTCTAAGAGTTAAAAACCTGAGCAGATTTAATGTATCGAAGAAATGTTTTCTTTGTATTGAAGCTAAGCAACACATTCCCAGAAGCACCATTTTAGAAGAAAGCAATGTTGCTGTCGTTGCTGCTGTTGCTAGTTGTGATCCAGTCATGTTCAACACACAGTAACCCTATGCACAACAAAACGAAACACTGCAGAGTCCTCTGCCATCCTGAAAACCTGCCTATGCATGAGTTCATTGCTGAACCCACTGTTCAATCCATTTCCTTGAGGAATGAATTTTGCTGCCCTTCCACTTTACCAAGCATGATGCCCTTCTAAAGTGTCCGTCTCCCCTGGCAATAAGTCCAAATAATGTTAGACAAAGTCTTGCCATCCTTGTCTCTAAAGGGCACGGTCATTCACCTTCCAAGACAGATCAGTTTGCCCCCTCGGTGGTCCATGGTACTTACAATCTTGTTCTACAGCACCACAACACAAATGTATCAATTTTTCTATGCTTTTCCTTATACAACACCCAACTTTCACTTGCATATGAGGCAATTGAAAATTACAAGGCTGGCTGAGGATCACTTTAGTCCTCAAAGTAGCATCCTTATGTCTTTTCAATACTTTTAAAGAGATCTTGTGCTGTATATTTATCTAATGCTACAGCTACTTTTATGTCATGCTTCCAGGAGCATGGATTCTGGATATAATCAAGACAAAATCTTTAACAAATTCATTGTTTTCTCCATTTATCATGATGTTACCTATCATTCCAATTATGAGGATGTTTGGACTTCTTTACATTGAGTTAAAATCCACACTTCATCAGAAGTGATTCAAGTCTTCCTCACTTTCAGATTGCTTGTGTAATTTGCACAGTGCAAGTTGTTAATAAATCTTCTTCCAATCCTGATGCCATATTCTTTTTCATATAAGGCAACTTCTCTAATTATTTGCTCACCATATGTATTGAACAAACATAGCGAAAGGATACAACCCTGAGGTACACCTTTCTTGATTTTGAACCATACAGCACCCCCTTGTTCTATTCAGAGAACTAACTCTTCATCCATGTACAAGTTTATGGTGAGTGCAGTGAAATGTTCTCAAACTCCCATTTTCCTTAAAGTTACCTATGATTTGTAATGTTCTTCACAGCTGAATGTTTTTGCATAGTCAATAAGGCACAAGTAAAAATCTTTCTGGTGTTCTCTGATTTGAGCAAAGATCCATCTGACATGAGCAATAATATCCCCTGTTCTGTGTTCTCTTCTGAATCCAGCCTGAACATCTGCCAGCCCTGCCAATGTTCTGGTTCAAATGTTGGATGATCGCAAGTAATATTTTACTGGCATGTTATATCAATGAAATTGTTTTATAGTTTGAGCATTCTCAGATAATTTTTTTTTTGGAATGGAGATAAATATGAACCTCTTCCAGTCAGGGGGCCAACCAGCTGCCTTTGAAAGTCTCTAGCATAGATAAACGAGTGCTTCCAGTGCTTCATAAGCTTGCTGAAATATGTCAATTGATATTCCATCAATTTCTGGAGCCTTGTTTCAGTAAATATTTTTCTGACCAGTAAATGTTATCAGTCCTGCTTTAATGTTTACCTTCAGCACCATTGGTTCTTGCTTATATGCTATCTACAGAAGGTGGAATGCCAACTCTTTCTTTTTGGTGAAGTGGTTCTGTGTATTCTTTCCATCTTCTCTTCATGCTTCCTGCATAACGCAGTATTGTGTCTAATGAAACTTTCAAGAACACCACTTGAGACTTGGATTTTTCCCTTCACTGCTTTATGTTTCAGACACACTGAGCATCTTCATTTTCATTTCTCTAATTCTATATCTTTGCACATTTACTTATGATATTTAGCTTTATCTTCTAGAGTTACACTTTGAAATTGTATATTCAGTCCTTGGACTCTATCCTTTCTTTCATGTGTTTCACTACTCTGATAAAGAGCAAGTTTCAAGTGCGGCCCACAGGGTTGATGGTTCAAATCCAGCAGCAGCTCTCCAGGAGCAAGGCTGGGCTTTCTACTCTCACCAGGGCAGTGATGCCACAAAAAAAAAAAAGCAAATTTCAAAGTCTCTTATTACATTAACTTTGATGCTTTCTCTTTTTTTATGCCTTTTAAATAACCTTTTACTTTCTTCATAAATGATGGTCCTGATGTCATCCTACACCTCATCAAATCTTTTGTCATTGGTATTCAATATATTAAATATATTCTTGAGATGGTCTCAAAATTCAGGTAGGATAGACTCAAGGTCGTCTTTTGGCCCTGGTGGATTGTTATAATTGTCTTCAGCTTTATTCTGAAATTACATATGAGAAATTGATGGTCTTTTCCATAGTTCGTGCCTAGCCTAGTTTTAGTTGCTGTTATCAATCTCCTCCATCTTGTCTTCCTACACCTGTAGTTAATTTGAATTCTGTGTATTCCATCTGGGGAAGTCCATGTGTACAGTCACCTTTTTGTGTTATTGAGGAAATCATTGGTCTTGAAAAATTCTATTATGTGATCTCCAACTCATGTCTATCATCAAAACTATATATATTTTCCAACAGTTATTCCTTCCTCTTTGTTTCCAACATTTGCATTCCAACCACCAACAATTATCAGTGCTTCTGGACTGTGTGCTTGATCAATTTCATATGGAAAATATTGGTAAAATCTTTTAATTTTTTCATCACTAGTTTTTGCAATTGGTGCATAAATGTGAATAATTGTGGAATTGCTGGGTTTCCTTGAAGGCAGAGAGATATAATCCGATTGTACTTCATGATGAAATTTTCAATGTCATATAATTATGATTGCATGATGAAATTTTCAATGTCTTATATAATTATGATTTTTCTTGATTGTGTTATTGCTGGCATAGAAAATCATATGATCTTGTGATACAAAATGCAGATACCATTCCATTTCAGCTCATTAGTGCCTTGGATATCAAAATTTTTTGTTCCATATAATTTTTGACAGCTTCCAATTTTCCTAGATTCAAACAATGCACATTCCAAATTCCCATCATTATCAGATTTTTTGCAGCTTTTTCTCTTTTCCTTCAGTCATGCCCCTCCAACAAAAGAAGTTCCCAAAGGCTCTACTCCTTAAGCTTTACCCAACTCATGTTACCACTCCTCTCCAATAAACAACTCCTAGTAGTGCTTTTAAAAATTGTGCCATCCTTTCCATAAATCAATTTATTTTAATAATTAAAACAGTCCCAGTAGATTTTTAATTGTTTTCAGATCTCACACTGACACTGTCTCCCATCCCCTCTGATTTCTGTTGTTCTTCCCCCTGGATAGGTGTGTGTGGTTATGTGCCATTCATTGCTATCTGTGGCTCCTTTCCTCTTACCTCTCCTCCCCTTCCTCCTGCCCTTTTGGTATCTCTAGTCATTTTCTTGTTCCTGAGTTCCATGTGTTATGAGTTTTATCTTTTGCCTATACCTACGTAAGCTCTCTCCTCTAGTCTAGATTGGAGGTGGCACTGAGTTTGTGATAACAGAGGGGCAGGGGCGGGGGTGGGCATGTGAGGAGGTCTCCGGGGAAGAGAGGTATATTGTGTTACCCATTAGTGCTCAACTGCACCCTAATTGACTCACCCCCTCCCTGTGGCCACTCCATGGGGGAATGTTTCTTTGTCCATAGAGGGGCTTTGTGTCTCTGCTGCAGCCCCTCTCCATTCTCACCAATGCATTTTTGTTTGCTTGTTTACAGTTTGTTGTGAATCTTTGATGACGATTGCCTGGTCTCTATGTCACGTGATGATCGCACTGGCTGATGTGCTTCTTTCCTGTGGACTTGCTGCTTCCTTTTTGGATGATGCTTGCTTGCCTTCAAGTCTTTGTGACCCCAGACACTGTATAGTTTAGTAGTCGAGCATCATATTCTGTCTCACCACATCTGCTTATGCACCCATTTTTCCTTCAGCCATCGCATGTGTTTGGGTGTGTATGTGTGAGCATCACAACTTTTTAGAACAAAGTGTTCTTTTATTGAGAGAGGGTATGAGCTGTGGCCCAAGGCTGGTCTGCAGTTTCAGTGTATTGCCTTATAAATATATGGACACAGGTCAATACCACTATTGTTATGGACTTATGTATTTATATAAGTACACACCTCTATTAATCTCCCTATCTATGCCTTGGCTTCTTAAAACTTGCCTTTCTTTCTTCTTGCCCCCTCTTTCCCAGCCATCACTCTCCCCGCTTTTTCTTACAATCTATCTGGGGTCCATGAGGGTAGCCATGGGGGTGGGGAAAGAAAAAAAAGGAAGTGCTGATCCCAGGGGCTCAATGAAAAGTGAATGATGTCTAGAAAGGTGTGATGGAATATACGTGGTGTAAATATGTCAGATACAATTTATGTATGGTTTGCAACAAGAGTTGCGAGAGCCCCCAATAAAAGGATTTAAAAAACAAAACAAACAAAATAAATCCCCGTTCTGCTTTACAACATAGCACTTAACTTTTCTATCTTAATTATATTTTTAAATGCAGTCCTCAAAGGATAATAATATACATATTGTTTTGGAGTTCATCTTAAACAAATACTAAATCAACTTTGTGTTGTATTTTTGTAAGAATACAGTATAATTCAACATTATGAAAACAAAAAAAACCATGACAAATGGACCAAGAGCCAATATTATAAGCACAAACATGATAGATGATGTCAGGAATTTCATTTGACTTGAATTTACAATCAGTGCCTTGGAAGAAATTAAATGAAACATTACACTGTAGGAGCGCGGGTGGGTGGAGAAGGGAGAGAAAATGAGGAACTGATATCAAGGGCTCAGGTAGAAAGAAAATACTTTGAAAATGATGATGGCAGCATATGTACAAATGTGCTTGATACAAAGTAGATGAAAGTATGGATTGTGATGAGAAAAATAAGAGCCCTCAAATGTATTCAATAAAAATTAAAAAAAAACAAATATTTACTTATGATAGAGACTGAAACAAAAAAAGTAAAAATGCTAAAGTTAGAAGTTTGAAAAATTAAATATGTCATATGAGGATTAAGCTGTGACTGAATATGCTGTCTTTAGCTGTGTTCTATAGAAAAGAAAATTGGGTGATGTTTATATATTAGTCCATCCGTCAGTTCTGCCTCATAGGAACCCTAGTCCCAACAAAAGGAAACACTGCCTTGTCCGCTGGCGTCTTCAAGATTGCTATGTTTAAGGTCACTGTTGCAACCACTACATCAAGCCATTTCCTAGACGGTCTTTTTCCTTTTTTGCTGACCTTCTCCTTTACCAAGCATGATGTTATTTTCCAGAGACTGGTCTTTCTTGATGACATATTAAATACAAAAGATAAAAGCCTTGATTCCTTTGCTTCTGCAGATCATTCTGGCCATACTTGTTCCAAGATAGATATGTTTATTATCCCAGCAGCATAGTTTTAACAGTCTTTGTCAATGCTGTAATTCAAATGCTTCATTTTGTTTTCTTCAGTCTTCATTATTCATTGCTCAACCTTCCCACGTATACAAAGCCATTGGAAATGCCATGTCTGGAGTCAGGTGGACCTGTCTTCAAAGGAATATCCTTGCTCTTCAACAATTTAATGAGTTCTTGTGCATTTGATTTGTCTACTGATTTTACAGTCATATCCTGTTCTGTGTCTATGTAAGATGAGGCACTCATATCAAGAAAAAGAATTACATCATTTTAAAAATGGGCAAGTCCAGTCTGTGACCAAGCAGGTTCCATATCTGTGGGTCCGTTGTTAAGCTGGAAGCTCTTCTTAGATTGAGCAGCTTCAGAGTAGGACTAATCCATGATTGGCAGGAAATTCACAGACTGGTGACTACAGAGAAGGATGCTTACAATCTCCACAAGCTCGATGGCACATAAGATGGCAGGTCACTGAATGCTTATGATGTAGACATGCAATATGCCCTGCCATTGCCTCAATTTAAAAGAAAGAGAAACTGACAGAGCGCTGGTGGTATAGTGGTTGTGTGCATGACTGCAGCCCACAGGGTTGACGGTTCAAATCCAGCAGCAGCTCTCCAGGAACAAGCCTGGGCTTCCTACTTTCTCCATGGCAGTGATGCCAATAATAATAAAAAAAAAAAAGATTTAAAGAATTAAAGAGAAGCCAATAAGCCATATCCAAGATTCAGGCACAGTAAAAGGCAAGCAAGATCTGAAACAGGGTCTGTTTGTATCGGAAGGAGGCTGTACCCTTGAGCAAACTTCCTTTGCTAGCATCAGGGATGTGAATTAAGTAATGATGCTGCATTCCACCCTAAACTACATACAACAGACTGGTTGATCACTGTGGATCCCATTATGCAGTTGCTTATGTTACGTTATGTTACAGTATGTCCTTGAATGTCAAAACCACTGAGAATCTTGTACTTCAAGGTTGATATAAGATGTAACTACTAGATATGCCATGATAATTTCAATCACCTCATATGCATGTGAATGATTAACAATGACCATGAAAGGTATGACAATTGACATATTTGAATTCTGGTTTTGAAAAAAATATATTGAATATATCTTTGAGTGCCAGAAGAATGAATAAATCTCTCTTGGAATAAGTACAGCCAGGATGGTCCTTAAATCTGAATTCTGAGACTTCACCTTGTTTCACATACTTTGGGTATGTTCTCAGGTGGAAAAAAAGAGGGTAAAGAAAAAGAAAAACACCCTCAACAGATATTTTTGACATAGGGATTGCAGCAATAGACTCAAGTATGACAATAATTAGGGTCATATTCATTTTGTTTTACATAGGATCATTATAAATGAATCCAACCCAATGGCATTTTTCAAAAGTTTTCTCTTATAAACTTAATTCAGTAAGAACTTGAGATAGTTTAATGCTGGTCTTTTCTATTTCTAAGTTGCTCCATGTACAATTCACCTTCAACTCTAGGAACCCAATCAGACCTTGAATGTTTTATGAGACAACTATTTTTTAGTAGACTCTGATTCTAATTTTTTTTTCAGCCTTGCAAAAATTCTCATCTGGATATTATTTTAAAGCCATGGATATCAAAATAATCAATGCATTTGAGGGCATTTGTTACATTTATCTCTGAGAAAGGATCATTTTCAATCTTTAGCTTATTGCCGTACTCTCAGATTTTAATCTCTAGTTTCACACTCCAACCCCTTGGAACTCATTTTTAAATTGAATCAGCTTTCAAACATCTTTTCATACAGGATGGTCAGTCACAGCATCTGAGTTAAAAATACCAAAAGTCAAAATTATGTATTATAAATGTATTTGTAAATTATATATGAAACGAAATATAAGTTTTTAATATGTGTTTTGAGAAGGCAGAAATCATTTACTACTCAATTTAACACTTATAAAATGTCTGGTATAAAATATATGTAGAGTTCATTGCTTCAACAATTTGAAAATCTATTTTTTTACTTTAATTTTTAGCAAATAAAATAATCATTACAAAACCAATAATATTATAATATTATGGAATAGGTAGAAATTGTGAAGCACACCCATATATCTGTTTTCTTATTATTTTACTGCCTTTTGTTTATGTATCTAATATGACCTTGATAACTTTTACTATCTGAAATTTTTATATAGAAAAGTTCTGACAAAATAAGTATGCTTTGCAAAAAGATTAATTCTTAATTTTATTTCCTTTAAGCATACGTAGCATCTATCTTAGGAGGAAATATATTCTCAATTTTTGTGTTTCTTTTCTAGCACTTATAAAATAAACAAATCTATATAACACAGCTTTGTGTGTGTGTGTGTGTGTGTGTGTGTGTGATCACTGCCCTGGTGGGAGTAAGGAAGCCCAGCCTCGCTCCTGGAGAGCTGCTACTGGATTTGAACCATCAACCCCAGGGGCTACAGTCATGCACACAATCACTATGCCACCAGGACTCAGCCCATAGCACAGTTTTATGTAAATATTTTCCCGTTATTTTAAAAAGATAATTCTAATGTTTTAAAGAAATGATTGATTACAGAAATACAAGAGACCTTTTGGAATATACAATGCTTAATTAATCTTGCTTATAATTATGTCTTTTAGCTCCATGAGTAAATGCTTTTTAATAAATCAAGGTGAGGATATTAATGATGAACAAATTGGAAACACTAGCAATGAAGCATTGCATGATAAATTAAAAGGACAGATTTCCATACATGCCATAATTATAACCAGAAATGTCAGAAAACAATGCACATGTATTTTGCATATTAATTTTCCAAAGTCAATGCAAACCTTATGGGAAAAATGAATAAATCATTATTATAGAAAACAGTGTATCTGTGTGCAAATTATACATAAGACAAAATGTATTGCTACATAATCAGATATATTTATTTTTAAAAGTAAAAGCTATTGTTTCCGAAAATAGCCTCCGTACAGGTCTGTGCAGTTCAGAAGGCAGATTCTCATATCGCTATACCTTGCCTAATGAATTATGTTACATTTATATCATGTCATAATGGCAGCTCAGTGATCTCAGAGGACTGTAATAATGTTATTTTCATGTTCTTTGAGTTTGGAGAACAAAAAGAAGTCTGAAGGGGTAAAAGAAGTCTGTTGGGTGAATTAGGGTATGTTTTCTCACTTGTATAAATACTAGCACACCTATACTACTAAAACTTAATTATGTGTGTGCATGTATCTTTATGAATACATACTAATATATAAAAATGAAAATTATTTCAAATGTATCATTTATATAAAAATGTAAGATACAAAATGAAGGTCAACATCTAAATTACATTGTGTATCTTTCCAAATACATGATATAGGGAAATTATTATTTTGAAAGCTACAAATGTTTTAGCATGTCTCTTCTATATTAATGAATTTAACTTGTACCATAGTGACTTCACCTCTAATTTACTGTTTTGACTCACATGATTGTCTCATTGAATCTCAAAATTTCTCTACTCTTCTTTTTCCACACTGCCCAAAGCTGTTAAGTTTGCCAATTCAAAACTAACCGTCTCAAATACATTTTACCCTTTACCATTATCCTTATCTCAAAAATTGCCAGAAGAGATTTCTTTACCAAGTTTCTAAACCTTCTTTCATTATTTCATGGAACTTCTATAATAGGACTTAGGACCCATATTTCAATGAAACATTCTATGTCATTAGTGACCTAGTGATGTAAACTTGAATAAAGATAATTTTTGTATGAAAAACTTTTCTTGGTTTTCATAATAGTGATACCATACAAGATGGGACCTTTTATGGTTAACTAATTTTACTCAGCGTGGCATCTTCCAGGATTATTCCATTTTTGAAGTGTTTTGTGGCTTCATGTTTATTCTTTAGCATTGAGCAATGCTCGTATTTGTGAGTATGCACCATAGTTTATTGATCGTTTCTTCCATTTTGGGGTAGCTATATTATTTTCATTGTATCACTATTATAGACAGTGATATTATGTACATCTCACTACATCGAGTTGATTCCAATTCTGAGGGCCCCTGGAGGACAGGGTGGAATTGTCCTTGCGAGTTTCTAAGACTGCAGTTCCTGACAGGAATAGAAAGGGCCAACTTTTGTCCATGGAATGGCTGGAGGTTTTGAGAAGCTGACCTTGCAATAATCAACCCCAACTATTTGTGTCACAATCCTTATTTTTCTAGGATATATACTGAGTAGAGGGATTGTTTCATCATATGGCTTCTATTTCAAACTTTTTATGCATGCACCACACTTTTCACCGAGGTGAATTCATTTTGCTCTCTGACAAGTAGCGTATGAAACATCTTATTTTTCTAAACCCTACTATACTTTTTCTTTTCTTTTTTATTTTTTGCATTTTTTACTAGGGGGGTCATACAACTCATATCATGATCAATACATGCATCAAGTTCATGCAAACTACATCTGCACATATGTTGCCTTCATCCTTCTCTAAACATCCTCCTTCCACTTAGGCCCCTGCCATCAGCTACCCATATTCCCCCTCCCTCCCCACTCCCCCTCTTCCATGGACCCTTAATAACTTACAAATTGCTATTATTCTGTCATATCATATACTGTCCAATGTGTCCTTTCACCCACTTCCCTGTTTGCCGTACCTCAAAGAGGAAGCTTTATGTAAATTCCTGTAATTGCTTCCCGCTTTCTAGTCCACCTTCCCTCCAATCTCTCAGAATCACCACTCTTATTTTTCAATCTTCTGTTAAAGCTGTGTGAGATCATATTTCAGTGTTATTTTGATTTGCATTGCTCTAATGCTCAAAGCCTTTATTCACGCTTTTTGGCCACTGGAAAGTCTGTTTTTGGTGAAGTATCTGTCCATGCCAATTTTTAGTTGAATTATTTATCATTTTATTGTTAGGGTATTGAAATTTTCTATACATTTGAGAGGTGAGCCCCCTGTTCAATGTGTCATCACCATTTTCCCCTACAAATTTGTGGCCTCTTTCTTATGCTTTTAGCGAAATCTTTTGATGTTCATTATTGTCCAGTTTTTAGAAGGTTGCTGCCACCAAGTTTGTCTTCTGCTATATGTGTGTTTTCCTAAATGATTAAAACTATCTTTATGAAATGCATTCAGCACTGTTTTTCCACTGATCATCTTTGTAGTGCTACATTTAATATTCAAAGCTTTGATTCACCAGCAATGGCATTCATTTTAAAAGCAGCAGCATATTGGCCTTTGCCAGATTTGATAATCATGATAGAATGCTCCTTGAGTCAACTAAACATTTGCACTTATATTGAAGGGTGTGGCGGAGAAGTACAGAGAGTAAGTGCAGTGAGTAATGTGTAAGCCATACAAGGACAATGAGAACTAGTTTGGTAGTTTATATTCATTAGCTAATTAGAGGAAATTATTGAGCAACATGCATAGTCAGAGGAATGAGCCTCTAAATGTCCATTTTACTGAACTTTCTCATAAAGCAAAATATTTAATTTTCCAGATTAAATGATGTGATTTCTTTAAAATGAAGAATTAATCACATTGTATTCAGTTAAAAATGTTTGGGAGTGTTTATTGTTTTTAAATGAGATAGAATTAATATTCTTCCTCTGCCTACTCTCTACTCTCAGCTCTGTAAAGGTCATTATTTATACTTGTTTTTTTTTCTCCATTGATGCATTTACTGATTTTAATGCCTCTAAAAATTTAAACATTTACTCATCCTTTATTTCACTTCCTGACTCATGAGGGGTTTATGTCTTGGGTCCTGTATGCCAAGAGCTCTTATCTGTACCTTTAGGTACATGCTTTGGTCTACTCCATTTATAATGTAGAACTTGGTCATGATGATGTAAACGAGGAAACCTTAAAGGCCTAGAGAAACGTCGTGTGCTTCCTCAGTGCTGTGTGGCACCATGGCTGGCTCATTCCTTCCTTGTGACTCTCCGCCGAGGGACTTTTCTGCCTTGCGTGTCTAGTCCGATACCACCTATCCTACCCCTTCACTTCAAAATGCTTGTTTTGGATCTTTGAGTGCCTGATACCTGATCCATCGAACACCTTTTGACCGCACAGTTTGATGTGCTTCTTCCATGTGGGTGTGTTGCTTGCCTGCTAGATGCTTGCTTGTTCAGCTTCAAACTTTTAAGACCCCAGACACTAGAACTTGTAATAGCTGTGCACCATCAGTTTTCTTCACCACATTAGCTTATGCATCCATTTTGTCTTCAGTGATTGTGTCAGGAATGTGAGCATCACAGAATGCCAGGTTATTAGAATAAAGTATTCTCGCATTGAGTGAGGGTTTGAATAGAGACCCACTGTCTGGTTGCTACCTTAAAATATATCTATATATTTCTATTATTATCTATTAATATATTTACATATGTGCATGCCTAAATTTATGCCTCTATACATATCTTTTGCATCCTAGTTATTTCCACTATTTCTTTTGACTCTCTTCCTCTCTCATTCCCATGTTTGACCTTCATTTGTCTCTTAGCTATACCTCTCAGCTACATTGCACTGGATCCAACCCTACCAGGAATTCTATGTCCATTGAACCATTGATTTTAGATCTCTTGAGCCATTGATTTTAGATCTCTTGTTTTTCCTTTGTCCCTGGGTTTATTGGCTTCCCCATAGGCCCCACCTCCTCTTCTCTGCTGTCCCCCCAGATAGTCTTTGTTTTCTCCTCAGAATTGCTTATCCTGCCTATTTTATATAAAGATATGGATAGTCCCAGGTCTGTTTTCTGACCAGTACAGATGTTTTCTGTTCAAGTCTCATGCAGTGCCAAGTCCTACCCCCAAGTCTGAAGTCTATTTTCAGAATTCCTTGAGGGACCAGACCTCAACCTGGTGCACCAAGCCTTGAGGACCACATACCAGCATAAAGCAATGAACAGAGAGGTCTGTGGGGCCTACCCTTATCCCAGATAATTTGACACCCCCCCCCACCCGCCGCTTCCCAGCAGAAGGTACTGTAGTAGGCAGCTCTGTAGCACTCCCTATAGCCTAGGGAGAGTGGCAGATCTGCCTAGAGCACATGGAAGCAAGCTAAGAGGGAGGGGCAGAGGGAGAGGGAGGAATGGAAGGAGAGAGAGAGAGAGAGAGAGAGAGAGAGAGAGAGAGAGAGAGAACAGCATTAAGGTCCACCAAGCTTCAAGTTTTGAGGACCACAATCCCAATTGAGTAGCTAATGCACAGGGAGGACCATAGAGGCTGCCTCACCACTGAGTCACTTTACTGACCAACAGTGCTGTGCAGGGGAGCACTAGAGACAGACACTGAGAAGTATGGGAATTGTGCCGGGTCAGAAATTGCACCCCACCCCCCACCAACATCGCAACCTCCCTTCCCCACACAAAACAGGGTATAACATGAAGAGAGCAAAGCTACAAAACTGGGTCTTAACTCTTAACCATTGAGCTTTTAATTCCTAAGGTAAATCTTGATATCTTTTCAATTTTATATACAAAATATCAGTTGCTTCTTGCTTGGTAGCTCCACACACTTAATAGTCACATAGCACATATGTAGATTTATAGCTACTAAACCCCCTGGAAGAGTTTGAATAATGTTAAATAGTAAATAAAACAGTTCATTTATATGAAAATAAAATGATGTTGCTTTTAAATTTCATTGCACAATGATATGTACAGTTATCTTATTTAATATATACATATAAATGGATTTATTCAAAGTACAAATTTAATAGAAGATTGTATGTTTTTTTTTAACCTCTAAAGATTTTTCTGCTAACCCTATAAAATTGATGTCTTTGGGGAGCAAGCTTAATTGAGATGGTGTCGCTGGTAGCCCCTTGAATACAAGCTCATATTCAAGTAACCTTAACCAATGTACAACCTGTATTTCAGAATACACAATTTTGTTGGCCAGAAAAAAAATATCCTTGAATCCTACCTATGACCCATGAACTCTGAGTGTAAGCCAGAGGCCCTTGATTCTCTTGTTTTAAACCGACTTTATAAGATGCTGAGTCACTTGTTCTTCCAAACTGCTGAAATTAGGGTTGTGATCTTCAGTAACAGCCAGCAAACCTTTCTGCACATTTAATAAGAAAAATTAATAATCAACCTGGGAAAATAACAGCAAGGACAATATATAGAAAGAATTTTATCAATTTTCTAGCTGAGAATTATTTGATGTATTTATGTTGGGTCACTGTGCCCCATAGCTTGGGTGGTTATAGTACAGAAACTGTGTCCTGGAATATTTAAATACTTCACTGCAATATGAGTTGTTTTTGTTATAGAATTGCAAATGGCAAGAAAGTATTAGATTTCACCACAGTGTTATATGCCCCTGTGGTATGTATATTTCCTATTTTTATCTCCGAGCATGATCATATTTACTAAGGATGAAGAGGAAAGAGGCATTCCATGAAATGTGTTTTTAAATGAGAAATATCTATGAAAGTATGAAATTTGGGAAATATTGAATACTAAATTTGCTTGAAAGATATAGTTCAGATCCTCGCAAATATTTAAACTTATCTCTACTTGCATTATAAAGTTATTAACTGGCACTTAGTTTGTATATTTCTTCATTTGAGTCCACTTCAGTCTTTAGCACAACCCCAAAGTTCAGTGTGATTATTAAAGTAATATTGGAGATATCATTATTGATGTACGGGATAATCTTAAATGATTTGCTAGTACAAATTATGTTGCTTGTGTATAATGGATAACATTTATATAAAATATTCCTCCCTATAAAAAGAGGAGCTTTTGTCCTTAATGAAAACTTTCATACTTCATTGCAAGACTATGTTAACACATCTTTAACTCCAAATTATTAATGATTTTAGTGTAACCTCTCAATCTACCACAGTATAGAAATGAAAAAAATAGTTATGTTATCATCAAAGATATTATATAAGTTCTATAAATACATCACAAGAGATATAATCTACATATTTTAATATATTGGTCAATTCAATTTTTGTACATATTTTTATTTTTTGTTCTATTCCATTTTTGTCATAACTCTACTACTCACACATCTTCTATACAGGGATGAAATAACATCAGTCAAGAACAATGAATATTATACTTTTAGAGATTATTAAGGCAGAATAACTCAGAATATCAGCTCTCAAAAAGTGGCAACTCCACTGGTATGGAGTTCAATTCCAGCAGTGGGACTGAGCCTCCTACTCCCACCACCGGAGAGCAGTGATGCCCCCCCCCCAAAAAAAAAAGTGCCAACTTTAAATATTGCCAAACACAGATATCAGATAACTTAATCTTGACTTGATTTTAAAACTGTTAGTTCAAATATGTCTATGAATCTGGGTCAAATATAATATTATTTTAGCTTGCCATTGTGAGAGAGGCATTTTTTATCTTTGGTAATTACATTTTGAAAAACTTGTGTTAAAAAGTTTTGCAGCATTAAGGATATTGTGTTAGATAGGTTTTTTTTGTTTGATTTCATTTATATGTACGATAGATATTTGATGTTGAGTATGTGTGCTTTCATTATTGTCTGCAAATTATATATATGTGTGTGTATATGTATGTATGTATGTATATATATATGTGACTAAAGAATTGTGTACAGCTGCCAAGTTGGTAAGGAGTGGATTGTGATAGATAGACTTATTGTGCCAAGCTGGCCAGTTGACATAGGTGGGGATAATAAAGTTGTAGTATAATTGAAAGGCAAAGAGATAAATAGCTCAGCAAGCCTTGACTTTCTGTCTTTGCTCTCTGATGATCAGGCTACTGTGTGGCTACCTGAACTAGCTCTTTGCTTCAACTTGTTATCTACACTGTCTGTGGGACAGCCAACCCATGGACTGGGTCACTATAGTTTGAAGTTCCTTCAAAACTTGCATCACTTGAGCTGGGGACAGTCAGACTCTGTCCTCTGGCTGAAGGTTGGTGATCTGCCCCCACTGTTTTCTGACTGTGGCTAGGCTGCCTGCTTTGCTCCACAGAAGACTCAGCTCTTTGCTCCCTTGACTTGCACCCGTCAACCCTCATGAGTTGAAGGACTGCCAGTCTATTAACTCTCTTACAGGAAAGAGTTGAACTGAGCCATTTGTACTGCCCTGTGGTCTAATTGGCTGTCTATTTCTTATGTTACATCTATCTATATAAAATTTTAAGTGTCCTGACTTTGTTTCTCTAGAGAACCCTGTCTAACACAGGTATAAATATTTTTGAAGATCCATTTAAGAATGATAAGAAAATATATTATAATTAATATTTTTGCTGAATATAGATCATCTTTCATTACATTTGAAACTTTACATTTAAACTAAATGTCATCGCTAGGTGCCATCCTTTTGGTTGCTATCTGTATTAACCCCATGACAAGAGAAGGAAATACCGCCCAGTCCTTACAATTGCTCCTATGCTTAAGACTATTGTTGCGTGCACTGTACTAATCCATCTCTTTGAGGGTCTTCCATTTTTGTTGTGGTTGTTGAGGAAGTTCCCCCCATCCATACCTCTAAGGAGCATTCTAACTGTACTTCTTAAAAGACATATTTGTTTGTCTTAATTATCTTAATCAAACAAGACATGCTTTTATTTATCTTGAGATAAGATTAATGATGAATAATGAGTGTAGGAGCATTAAGATTTTTGAAGAATTTCTGAGGAGTTTAAGGAATAACAATGATCATAATGAGGAATTTATAAGGAATAATGTGATTATGAGGAACATGAGGACTTGACGTTATAGCAGCAAACTCGGTTGGCTTTTATAATTAGCGAATTGAATTACTCTTTCTATTCAGTTCACAGTATTCAAGGACAGATTTCATATTATATATATTTTTGTTATTGCTTTTCTCCTTGACCATGCATCCAAACCTTTCTACAAATCTAAACACATCATATGAGTTTAATGTATATCCTTCCAATTAACTCTCACATATATTTATAGGTACATTCAAATCCTCAAATGCATAGTGTGTTCTAGCCATATGTTGAAAATAGAACAGTTTCTGGATGACGTAAACCATTAAGTGCCCAACAAATAACTGACAAGCCCCTGGTGTGAATTCACTTAGGATTTGATCACAAGAAAATCCTTGATGTACTTTCATATGGTTTTTGAAAAAGGATGTTAAAGTTTATGGTGACTCATGGGTGCCTCGTGTACTACTTCATGAGTAGAAATCATGATATTTTATTATCTGAAATCTTTCCAAGAGCATGTGTCCAGGTCTGCTTTCCCTGGCAGCGCTCAGAGTCATAAACTTTCTAGAGAAATATGCTCTTTTGGAATACTTACAGTTGCTGTGTGTTGGAGTAACCTTGATGACAATTAGTAAATTGGAAGCTTATACTAATAATATTACAATATTAATTCACTTTTTATTTCTTCTATTTTACTATTCTCATTTTACCATGTTTTGAAATCCAACCAAGTTTGATAATAAATCATTTCATTTGCACACTTTGAATTCTAGCCACGAGTAAATAAGAATGAACCTTGATTACACGTTTTTAATTTCAGATTGAGGAAATTGCCAGCAGCCTTCAACATTTTTTCTCTTGGGCATTAGGACTCGGGTGTGTCCACTTGACGAGAGGTCCTTGACAGGCCTTCCTTTCACTCCAGATGCTGGGCATCCAGAGAGAGCCCATTTTTTTTTTTTTACCATAAATGTGATGTGATTTTTCTCTAAGTAGACACTAGTAGAATTTTTCAATTCAGATGATAAGTCCCAATCAATGTCTACTCATAATACCTAGAGCTATACTGATGAAGAGTGTCTGAAAATGGTTAATAGAATACATGGACAGGGACCTGCAAGAAATTCAGGTTGGATTCAGTTGAGGACATGGAACAGGGAATTCATTGTTGCTGTCAGATAGATCTTTCCTCAAAGTAGACAATACCAGAATGGTTTTTATTTGTGGTCTATTTACCATACAAAGGCATTCAGTTGTGTGGACCATAATAAATTATGGATGGCCTTCAGAAGACTCGGGATTATGGAGAACTTAATTATCCTCATGTGAAACTTGTCATGGATCAAGTGGCAGTTGTGTAAACAGAACAAGGAAATATTGTCTAGTTTAAAATCAAGAAAAGTGTGCATCAGTGGTAAATCGATATTTATTCAGGCTGTATGCTGAGAAAATTAGCAGAGAAACTGGATTACATGAAGAGGATGGAAACATTAGGATTTGAGGAAGGCTTGCTAACAATCAGTGATATGCAACAACACAATGTTGCTTGTGAAAAGTGAGAAGGATATGAAGCACTTTCTGATGAAGATCAAGGATTTCAGCCTTGATTATAGATTACACTTCAATGTAAAGTAGACCCAAATCCTCAAAACTAGGCCAATAATGGATCATGAGACATGGATTAAAAGGTGAATTTACTAACTCTTTTGGGTCGCTTGTGTCCTTAGTCAGTACTCTGGGAGCAGCACTCAAGAGATCAAATGCCATGTTGCATTGGGAGAATCTGTTGCCTAAGACCTCTTTAAGTGCTGAACACCAAGGATGGTACTTTGAGGAACAGTAACATGAGCCCAAACACGTTACTTTCTGTTGTCTCTTATGCATGTGAGAGTTGGACATTAAATAAGAAAGATCACCGAAGATTCGACATGCTTAAATTGTGGTATGGAGAAGACTATGGAAAGTATCATGGACTGACTGCTAAAAGGACAAGCTGATCTGCCTTGGAAAAATAAGATGTCTGAGCGACACTTAGAGGCAAGGATGGGTATACTTTGTCTTACGTTCTCTGGACCTATTGTCAAGAGAAACCGCTCCATAAAAGAGTGCATCATACTTAGCAACTGGAAGGGCAGCAAAAAGAAGAAGGTCCTCAAGGAGATGCATTGGCACCGTGGCTGCAGCAAATGACTCAGACATAGTAATTTGTGAGGATGGTGCACAACCCTGTATTGTATGGTTGTCTATATGTTCACAAGGGGTCAGAATCCATTTGATGGCACCGAACAATACTAAATATGCCTATGATATAGAACACTGGAAAGTATTCTATTATATTTCAACAGCTTTAATATTCCTAGGTTTGTAATGTGTACACCCGTTATCCTAATTGCTACTGGTTGCTTGCAGTTATTTTTCCCATTTTGAGTTGTACCACATTTAACAGGTTGTTATGACCCACACCAGCCAGCTGAGATTAGTACTTACAGTAGAGTCATAGATCTATGAGTGACTAGACCTATATGGAATCAAGTGGACCTGGATTTTTAAATACTGCAGTCATCAAAATTTGGAATCATTCCAAAGTTGGAAATTGCCCCAGATTTCATTGTGTTTGAACCCACAGCCAATTCACAATTTATAGGTTGACAACTGGTGAAAATTGTTTATACCAATCATGTTCATATTGGCGCCAATGCATAATAATTATAACCAAAGTATAAAAATGAGAGTTTGAGATTTGTTCTATAAACACTCTACATACCTGTGAACTTACCACACATTTACCTGTGTGTTGTGTGGAATAACATTGAAAAAATGGTTTTTCCAGAATATGTCATGACAGTCATAAATGAACTGTGTATAGATGGAATGGCAGCAGTTTAAAAAGAACAAGGGAATACTATGTGGTTTAAAATCAGAACACCTGTGGTGTTCATCAGGGATATAGCCTTTTGCAATACTTATTCATTCTTTATACTGAGCAAATAATTCAAGAGGCTAGGTTAAATGAAAAAAAATCACAGAAAGACTAGAGGAAGTCTTATTAACAAGCTGGAATATGCATGTGGTTCATCTTTGCTTGATGAAAGAAGGAGATCTTGAAGCATTTGCTCATGAAAATCAAAGGCTGCAATCTTCAGTATGAATCGCAACTCAATGCCAAAAAAATACAAAGTACTCTCAAATGGACCAATAAATAGCATGATAAATAGGAAATGTTGAATTTGCTCAAGATTGTATTGCATTTGGAAACATAGTCAATGTTCACAAAGCAACAGACAGGAAATCAAAGTATTACATTGGCAAATTCTGTACAGGACTCTGTTGCAGTGTTGAATAACGATGATAACACTTTAAGCAATAAGTGGCACTTGACTCAAGCCATCACATTTTCAATAATCTTTTATATTTATAAAATTTAGATAATTAAGAAAAAGAGAAGAAGATTGATGCATTTAAATTACTGTGTTGGCCAAGAATATTGGAAATGCCATGGACTACCAGGGGAACAAAAACATCAAGATGTATCATCAACATGCTCTTTGAAAGCAAGTGTAGGGATGATTGTTTCACTTGTTCTCAAAAGGGCTTAATACTTAGAAGAAAATGATGCATGATATTTTCTTTTGTTTTGCATCACTTTCTTCCAGGTATCAACCCTATGCCTCAACTGCATCTATTATTATCCTTACCTATAATTTCTCATTGCAGATCATGATCTTCTCTCTGGAACCCATTCCATTTGTAAGATAAGAGTCAGTATCTATATTATCTTTTTTTTTCAACAAACTGTTTACTTCTATGTAGCACAATTTATATCTTGAACACATATCTTATTCTAGAATGTGTATAACATAAAGAAAGCAAAGAAAACCCTAAAATGAAAGTTTACTAATTTAATTGATTTTATTTTGCATAAAATTTTTTCTATTTTTTCCCTAGGCTTAGTCTACATATATAAGATACTTGGTTTTTAAATAGTTAAAAGCACAAGTTTATAATTTTTATTTTGTTTCTTTGCAAAAACTAATTTCTTTTAGATATATTAATATAAGTTTGGTACCAATGAAGAGGAATTTGAATATATCCAAAATGTCTGATCCTCCACTTCCCCCTCCCCGGCAAATGCTATATCACTGTGTTAGTCTGGGTAGACTAAAGGAACAAATTTCATAGACAAGCATATAGATATAAGGAAAGCGTTTATATACAAGAGGAACAGGACATTGAGCTCAGTCCAGTTCAAAGTCATAAGTCCGATATTAACCTATATGCCCGAAATCAGTCTATAAAGTCTCCTTCTGATTCACGAAGTCACAAGTCAGGGGGTGTAGAATCCCGGCGCTGGCAAGGGTCTCCACATGGCTCCTCGCTTCCAGGGCTCAGGGTCCATCAACAGCATCCTGGGGTGGCAGAAGCAACTCATCACTGGCAGAGGTCTCGATGTGGCCACCTCAACTTCAGAGGTCTGGTTCCATCAGTGCAAGGCCGTGTGGTCTCTCTGCCAGTTCCTCCAGCTTCTTGGATGCTCCCATCTTGTCTTCTCCGTGTGATTCATTGTCGCTGAGACTAACTCCCAACCACTGGGGAGATGGCTTCTCATCTTCACGAGGGAAATATCGTGAGATTTCCCAGAAGTCTCAGGAGAAAGCCATGCCCACATAGAGGCCTTATTGGCTACTCAATGGCTATCTCCAGATTAACAGGCTAGACTCCACCCCTACATTTCAATAATAAAATGAACATGATTATATTGTTGCCACAATCACTGTGTGATAGTTATATAATTTTATGGCAACTTGAAGATGTATGAAAGTGTAGGGGTGAAGTTCAACTGGTCAGTTAGCTAAAAGACTGATGCTATATTCTTGAAGGTGTGGCTTTCTTGCAAGGTTTTCTTGCAATAAAACCTTGAACAAATTCAACATTTTTCTCTTTATCATAATGCTCTCTATTGGTCCACTTGAGAGGATTTTATATATTTTTGGCATTGAGTTGCATTTCCTACTGAAGATTACAGCCTTTGACTTTCATGAACAAATTCTCTAAGACCTCCTTGCTTTCATCAAACAATGATGTACCAGGTGCATATCCCAGCTTGTCAATGAGACTTCCTCTAGTCTTACTGCGATTTTCTTCATTTATCCTAGCCTCTTGAATTATTTGCTCAGTATAAAGAATGAATAAAGGTGGTGAAAGACTATATTATATCCCTGATAAACCCCCTTTCTGATTTTAAACCTCAGGATGCTCCTCCTAGGGATACCCAGCTCTGTCATGTCTTGATTAGCCGTTCACACAGAGCGAGTTGTTCATATAGTTGTTCACTCTGAAAGTTGTCAGGTGTTTGGAGGGCAAGCCTTACTGGAAAAGAGGCTATCTTTTTGTGGATACGATGGACTCAAACATCTAACTTGGGACACAGCAGTTTAATGGAGTGTCCACTACAACAATGGAGATACTTATGGGTACTATGGTGTTATTATAAGGTGACATCCTTTGGATTCACACTCATAGGGACCTGATGTACAATAGAATGAGACATCACTCAATCATGTGCCATTCTCACAATTAACCCTATGTTTGAACCAATAGATGTAGCCCCGGCATCAAAGTACCTCACCTCTTCTTTTTCACTGCACCTCCATTCTATCAACTATGATGCCCTTCTCCACAGACTAGTATCATAATAACACACACACAAAGTATGTAAGATGAAGTCTCCTGATCCATTCCTTTAAGAAGCATTTTGGCTGTACTTCCTCCAATGGAGATCTGTTTGTTCTTTAGGAAGTCTATGGTACTTTTAATACTCTTTTTCAACACCATTGATGAAATATACTGAGGAATTTTACTCAGTTTTACTTATTCCCTGCAGAACTGTCCATAAACCAATAAGACAATTGAAAATGCCATTTCTTAGGTCAGGAATACCTTACTCCTAAAAGCAGCAGCATTATTTTTTTCAAAATTTTAGTGAAACCTGATAGAGCAGGAGCCCTGGTGGACCAGGAGTGCTGGTGGTATAGTGATTACTTGTTGTGAGCTAAGGACAAGATAGGCAGTTCTACACCACCAGCCACGTCTCCAGAGACAGACAGGACTTTATACTCCCTTAATGAGTTAGAGTCCCAAAAACCTACTGGAGCAGATCTACCTCATCCAGTAGACTTGCTAAGTTGTCATGGACTCCATGGCAGTGAGTTACTTTTACGTGTGCAGCAGATTTACCAGTGCAAGGAGTTTATTTTTATCCCTTCATGGCAGCTTTCATGAGCACTGATTGTGAATTTAAATAAGAAGAAATGTTTTCTATGTTTATCTTTTTCTATGTTTACCATTGGTCTAGTTATGAGAAATTTGAATTTCTTTATATTGAATTTTAATGCATACCGAAGACTACAATATCTGATCTGCTTCAGCAGGTGCCTAAGTCCTCCTCAGTTTCAGCAAACAAGGTTCTGCCATCTGCCTCTCTTTCATTGTTAATAATTCTTCTTCGACTCCTGATGTCACATTCTTCTTTGTTGAATCCAGCTTCTTTGAATAGTCAGCATTAAGATTGAATAACTATAGGGAGGGGGGTCTCACAACTCTGAGAAACCATTTTTAAAATTTTAAGCCATGCACTATTTCATTTTTTTTCTGTTTACTCAACTGCTTATTCATTTATATACAGTTCTGCATAAGCACAATGAAGAGTTCTGGAATTCCCATTCTTGACAATACCGTCTGTAGTTAAGATACATACAGTCAAATTCAAATGCTGTAGAAGAATCATGACTCAAAAGCAAATACATTTCTGGCATTCTCAGCCAAGATCTGAATGATGTCAACAATGATATCCCTTGTTCTATTTTCTCTTCTGGAAACAGCCAGAATCACTGACAACTCCATCTCACTGTGCTGCCGGAACATTGATGAATGAACTTCAGAGACATTTAAGTTATAAGTGACAACATTAATGATATTGTTCTGTAATTTGAGCATTCTGTGGCGTTGCTGTTCTTTGGAATAGTTACAAAAAGAGATGTATTCCTGCCAGTTGGCCAAGAAGCTGTCTTCTTGGCATCTTGGCAAACAAGAGCACTTCCAGTGCTTCATCATTTTGAGAAAATTTTTCAGTTGGTATTCCATCCACTTCAGAAACCTGTCTTTGATTAATGCTTTCAGTATGCAACTTGGACATCTTATTTTTGTACTGTTGCCTTTTGCTTATATGGCACTTCTGCACATGGACTGTTTTTTTATTTTTTTGCACACTGACTGTATAATCTTTTAATCTTCTCTTGATTCTTCATGCATCATTCAATATTATGCATCATTCAATATTTTACCAACTGTGACATTTGTCCTTTAGGGGACCAATGGGGGAATGGCATATCTCAGTGTCAGAACGGGGTTGTAATCCATAGGTTGTGATTTATTTGTAATTAGAAATAAATATATCACAATATATAATTACATATGGCTTTGTGATTAATTTCTATGCTTTAACTATGTTCAATTTGTAACAATGAAAATACATCCTGAACATCAGATATTACATCATAATTCATAACAGTAGCAAAATTATAGTTATGAAGGAGAAACACAAATAATTTATGGTTTGGGGTCATCACAACCTGAGGAACTGTTTTAAAGGGTCATCACTTTAGGAAGATTGAAAATCACAGTTTTAGGAGAACACTATTGGTTTATGAAAGGGAATGTTGAAAGGAGAGGAGAATCACAATTCTAAAGAAGAAGCTGATTTCTCATCAGTTTAGAAATATGTCTTCAGGTTTTTTTTACATAGATCTTTCTAATTTATCTCAGGCTATAATTTTGTGTAAGGATGAGTTGAGGCTTATGTAGGCTATGCCTCTGGATAAGGCATTGTATATTCCCAAGGCTCTAACATTGGGGCAGTTAAAGCAGAATGGTCATCCAGCCTAATCTCAATATTGAGATATTTACTAAGCTTATTGTAGTTTCCAGACTGGATCTGTCATCTATATATGTAGCTTGCAGAATGCTCACTCACTTAGCAAAAGAATGTGCCTTGCCTATAAGCAGAGAGGCCATTTTCCTTAACAAATACAATATTTCCCCCCTAAAAAGCCGTGTGTCAATACTGTTGACAGACAGAAGTGCCTGTCCTGTCCCTCTCATGAATAGAATCTTTCAATATTGCAAATTGTGTTTTGAATGTTTTCTTTTGTCCTTTCAGCTTAAGGAAGGCTAGGCATGTTATTTCTTTTTGGCATTCTAACACTAGGTCTTTCCAAATTGCTTCATGATATTTTACTTTGTTTTCTGGAGTCTCCCTTTTAAAGTATCTATTTAGCAATTTGACTTCATTATTTCTTCCATCTGCCTTATTAACTTTATTAAGAGAAAATTTAAATCTTTTCTTATTTCTACTTTAATCTTTATTCCTTTCCTATCTTCTCTAATTGCCTTTTCCTTTCTTCATTTATGATGGTCTTAGTATGATTCTATAAGCCATCATGTCTTCTGCCATTTGTGTTCAAGGTCTCAATATGGTTTGTGATAGTTTCCAAAATTTGAGTGGTAGATATTTAAAATTGTATCTTGGCTATTGGTCTTTAATTTTTTTTCCTTCAAATTCAACCTGCAGTTTCAAACGAACTGTTGATGGTCTGTTCCTCTGTCAGCCCCTCATCTGTTTTTTCACTGTTAATATTGGTTTTCTTCGTCATTTCTTCCCAAAGATGCAGTCAATTTCATTTCCAGCTATCCATTCTGGAAAAGTCCATGTGTATAGCTGTCTATTATGTCATTGAAAAAGAGGATTGGTTGTGAATAAGTCATTGGTCTTGCAAAATTTGACAACAGCATGGTCTCTAGCTTTGTTCTGCCGCCAAGACCATGATATCATCAAGACGAAAGAAACTTTGTATTCTTTCTCTTTGTTTTCAAATTTTGCATTCCAAAGACCAATAATGGAAAATGAATCTTCATTTCATATTTAACCAAATTAAGACTGAAGACCTCTATGAAATTCTGTAATTTCTTCAAAATTTGCTTTAGAGATTGATACATACATTTAGTTGTACATGTTGAATCATATACATTTTGGCTGTATCCTGTTAGGTACCGATATGATTTTATTATTGTTTGTTTGAAAATTACATATCGATACTGTGGCAGTCATGTGCTTATGTTAATTTTATTATTGAAATCTAGGGGTGGTGTCTAGCCTGTTAATCTGGAGATAGCCTTGAGCAGCCAATGAGACTTCTATGTGGGCATGGCTTTCTCCTGAGACTTCTGGGAAATCTCGTGATATCTCCCTCGTGAAGATGAGTAGCTATCTCCTTAGTTGTTGGGAGTTAGTCTGAGAGACAATGAATCACGGAAAAGGCAAGCTGGCAGCGTTCGAGAAGCTCGAGGAGCCGGCGGAGAGACCACACAGCTTTGCCTGATGGAGCCAAACCTCTGAAGCTGGGGTGGCCAGATGGAGACTTCTGCCAGCGATGACTTGCTTCTGCCACCACGGGATGCTGTTGATAGACCCTGAGCCCTGGAAGTGAGGAGCCATGGGGAGACCCCTGTCGGTGCCAAGATTCTGCACCTACTGACCTGTGACTTTGTGAGTCTGAAGGAGACTTTATGGACTGATTTTGGGCATATGGGTTAATATCGGACTTGTGACTTTGAGCTGGACTGGGCTGGGATGTTTCTCAATGTTCTGTTCCTCTTGAATATAAACCCATTCCTTATATCCATATGCATGTCTTTGAAATTTGTTCCTCTAGTCTACCTGGACTCACACAGTTACAGAGTTATGTAAAAGTGTGAAATTGACAAGGGGTGGTCTATAGCAGTTATGTACTCATGTCAGTTTCATGATTGGGAGTGTAGGGGTGGAGTCTAGCCTAACAATATGCACATACACAGTGAGATCTCTGTGTGGGCATGGCTTTCTCCTAAGAATTCTGGGAAATCTCAGGAATTCTTGGAAATCTAAGAATTCTGGGAAATCTCAAATTTCACCTTGGAGGTGAGCGAGTCACTCACTTAGTATCTGAGAGACTCTCTACTGACAAGACAGCATGACAGCATGCCGACAGATCCTGAGTCCTGGAACCTGGAGGAGCTGGAGGAGAAGCCCCATGGGCTTAATCTGGTGGAGCTAGAGGTCTGGGACCAGAGAAGCCACATGGAAACTCCTGTCAGTGCTGAGATGCTTGGGAGGCCACCGGGAGATTACTGCCAGTGCTGAGATGCTTCTATTGTCATTGGATACATAAAACTCTGCACCCAATGACCTGTGATTGTCCTGGTGTCAGAAGTGGGATACAAACCCACACCTCCATTCAAAGACCAGAAATAGCATTAGTATTGAATGTATTTCCCTATATGAGAGTAGACACTATCTTATCAAAGTGAGTATTATACCTCAAGATAGATCTTGAAATATCCTCTTGATAGTGCCATAGCCAGCATAAGAAAATATATGATTTTCTGATTTAAAATGGCCAGTATCTGCCATTAATACTTAGCATATTTATCTTTTACTGCTCCACTTCATTCTCAATGACTTCTAATTTTCCCAGATTCATATTTCATGTATTTCCAGTTCCAATAATTGCTTGATGTTTCCAAATGTGTTTTCTCCTGCGCCCACTCATTTTTGAGTCTTCTTGCATCAGCAAACGAAGGTACCAAAGCGTTTACTCCATTCCTGTCATGATGCTTAACTCTGCTTTGAGAAGGCCTATTTTCTACAGCTGTTTTTGGGGTTGATGTTCTGCTACTATCTCTGACAATGTTCTGTTGATGATCACTGAGTCTTCAAGAACCGAAATGTTTTGGTTATGCACATAGAGTTTTCAGGGACTAATTCCCCTGAAGTGGACAATTTATTACTTCTTTGAAGGCTGTCCCTAGCCTAGACACCCTGCTGACACATGTTGCCTGTATTATATTTTTTGTTGACTTGTGTGTTACTATGATGCTGGAAACTTTACCAATGGTATTTCAAATACCAGCAGGGTCATCCAAAGTGAGTCATTTTCAGCAGAGCTTCCAGATGAAAACTGACTGCATAGGTACTAAATCTACTTTGAATTTTGTTTGCAATTTAATCTTGCTTGTGTGTGGGAATGTAATTTTATTTTATGAAAAGCAATGCATCTTAACAAAATTTCTGGGGTTTTTTCTTTATTTAATGAAGCAATTGGAAATTTTTATTATATATTACCAGTGTCTCTAGAAAAACCTGTCCAGACATGCAGACACACAAAAGTGCATGCTCAGAGAGGACTCTGTGGTCAAGAAAGAGCTCCATATAGTTAGCGGGGCACAATACAGGATGAAGAGTTAAAGGCAATAGCTAATTTCAGGCTGAGGAATGTTAGTTGGACTTAAAAATGGGAGGCTTTCAGAAAGTTCTTGAAGTGGTGGAGAAAACTTTTCTCCCACTTTAACTGATAAGTCACCAATCAGCAAAATAAAACTAAAGGAAGGGCTATTTTATTCACATCAAAAGAAGTCTAGATTTAGGTTTTTATAGTTTCTCAGTATGATATCAAGGAAAGAGCCCTTTTATCTATCCTCTGACATATTTAACTTTTGACTTTTTAAAGAAGATTTTTGTTTTTCACTCTAGCCTCATGGTGGCAATGCTGCTCCAGTTAGAAGCCAAGGGGAATAAATATACGTAATTAATTATTTATGAAGATAAATAAGAAATGAAACAAATGTAATTCAGTAAAATTCAAGTAAATAATGGAAAAAAACCTATTCTATATGTGAGTTCATATGCAAGATTAAAAATACAGAACTCACAAAATTAAGATTTGCTTTAGATAATTTCCTGGATTTCTCAAACTACCAAAAATCCACTCAGAGCCTCGGTGAAGAGATTAAGGTGACCACCAGTGAAGGATCTATCAATGCTCTGCCTCAATCTAAGGTTGGCTGATCAAGTCCCATTTCTGAACAACTGTTTGCTCTCTTGGTGGTGTTAGTTTCATTTCATGCCCCTAAGTCAATTTTGACTTACAGGGAGACAAAGGGACCGAGCACAGCTGCTCCTGAAGGTGTCTGCTGCTGTCAATCTTTACGGGAGCAGACAGCCTTATCTTTCTCCCAAAGACAGGTTGTGAGTTTGAAATGTTTACCTTGATGTTCACAGCCAAATGCTTTGCCCACTGTGTTACCAAGATTCCTTTGACATTACATGTTGAGCTGCTAAGCACAGATCCAGCAGTTCGAATACAGTGAACACATCACAAGAGAAAGATGAAGCTGTTCTTTCAGTATCAAAAACCCTCAAGGATAAGTCTGCTCTGTTCTATAGGATCTGTCATTGAATCAGTCCGCATGAGGTTCAAGGGAGTTTACAACTAACTGACTAGCACAAACTAGGAAGAAAGAGGAGATCAAATTACCCACTGAAAACTTTATGACTACCAAGTGCAAAGTTGTCTGACACATGCGCAACATAAACCCTTCAGGTTGAAATGAACTCAAAAGATGCCGCGGGAAGAGAAAGCTACTCCAACTAGAATTCTCTTCAATGACATGGATGGAGCCAAGGGTTTGAAAACTTGCTTTCCTGAAGTGGGCTGACTCAAAAGGAGAAGATATTCATACAATCACATATTAATAATCCAAACTGTAAATGTACAGCATATGAATATATACAAACTGTAAGTTGCTAAAAATAAAATGGCATGCAAAAATAATGATATAAGCATGAAGTTGAAATGAACTAACATTAACACTTTGAGTCAGATAATTATTCTACAATAAAATTGACCAAAAAGATAACTGAGCTATATTGATAATTACTGGTGATTGTAACATCAGAGTTGGTAGCAAATAAGAAGGAAAATGTGCACCTACGGGTAAAAATAACATGAGCAATTCCATGGTACAATTTTGCATATCTGATAACTTATTGATTGAAATTATCTGCTTTTTAAGTAACACGAATCAAAACTATATATATGTATTTATATAATGTAAGTTGTCACATAATATTTCTCAAACCCCAACTCATTGCATGTTTATAAAGAGACAATAGAGTTGCACAATTTTATTGGTCAATATATCAGTTTATAAATTTCTTATATGCAGGTCACTTTAAAGCTGAAGACAATATAAACAAGCCCATCAGGGACAAAATTCCACATTGAACACTTCCTATTTGAAATTACAGACCATCTTCAGAACAGATTTCAGTCATTTGACACAGATGACTGAGGATCAGGCACATTGTACGATGACAGGATATAAGGCAGAGGAGGCTGGAGCTGTAATGAGATGCTCATAACCTGAGAAAACTGTTATAAAATTGACTACGGTGATAATAACACAAATGCTGATATGATTAAATAATTAAATTGTTTGATGTATGAAGCGAATGCTAATAAAATATTTTAAATTAAAAGTCTATGGTCTTTAGTTATGCTTTCTGTCTTGAGCTCAACTCACCTCTTAAGAAAAAGGGCACTATGCAAGGAAAGAAACAAGAATGGAGAGCAGTAGCACAGGAAGTGAGATAAGTGATGGGTATTGATGGGCTAAAATGGACAAGCTGAAACAAAATGTATATACACTAATGAATACAGATGATCTGTTTTGCTCTGAAAACTATTTTCTGTAATTTTCATCTCACTCACAATAGCTATCTTTTTTTAAGAATGGAAAGAAAATAAACATTGAATGGATGTTATAAAATTCAATGGAGTTTGGTTTTAAATGTGGAAAAGGAAGACTAAGTGAACTAAAATAGCTGGATGGAAGACTTGAGAGGTCAACTCCAGAAGATAAAGTAAAATGTGATGAAATGTGAAAACATGTGGAATTAGAAACGAAAAGAGAGAGGGCTCCCTGAGCATCTCTTAAGCTGGAAAAAGCTCAATCCTGTACCGAAGGAGTTTATAGGCAAATAATAATCGATACAGGAAGCCTTAAAATAACATAGGAGATGTTTTTGTCTCCAAAAGAATTAATGAACAATCAACTATCTTAGAAGGTGTCTGGGGCTGAGCCCCGGTGGCGTAAGTGGTTGAGTGCGGGACTGCGCCCCGCGGACTTAACAGTTCAAATCCAGCGGCTGCTCTCAGGAGCAGCGCTGCGTAGCTCCCACGACCACCACAGGGCAGTGAAGCCCCACCTCCCTCCCCCAAAAACCCAAAATACAAGAACAACAACAAAAAGCTGTCTATGATAAGATAGATGTAGTATTAGAGAAAGACGTCTAATCTTATTAAATTCATAGGGGAAAAAAATAAGATTCCAGGAATCAAAAGAATACCAATGGAAATACTTTAACAAATAGATGCAACTTTAAAGCTGCTAATTTATCTATGCTAAAAGATTGAATACAGATTAACTACCCAATCAACTAGAAGGGATCTGTATTTGTGACAATTCTGAAGAAAGATGATCTATCTGAATGTGAGTCTTTTCTAACACTATCTTAAATATTGCATACAAGTAAAATAGTGCTTAATATAATTCAAGAAATGGGTACAGAAGCACATCAAAAGGAAAGCTTCAGATTTAAAAATATTAATTCAGAAAAGAATATATAATCAGCGAAAACTTTCTTGATGTCATGTAAACCATGACTAAAAGCAGAAAATGCAAGATGTTTAACTATGTCTCATTGACACATTTACCCATGTGTCAACATGTACAGAAACTGAAGCTGCCATTGAACAAAATAAGGAGCACAGTTTAAAATTAAGTCAGATATATATCTGTATTGTATCCTTTCTCCATATTTATACCCTCCATATATTGAGTAAAAATCTGAGATATTAAAAACAGACTCAAAATTGGAAGGATATTCATTAATAAACTATGCTGCACAGAAAATACACAATTGAATGTGAAGAAGACTTGAAACAATTACTGATAAAGATCAGTGACAGAGTCTTCAGTTTAGATTACACTTTGCAATCAATGAATCAACAAGTTTCACAACTGAATCAATAACCCACATTGCATAAACAGGGATCATACTGAAATTATGAAATATTTTATTTGACTTGAACTTACAAACAATGCACATGGAATTAGCAGTCAGGAAAGTAGACAACAGATTGCATTGGTTGAATATGCAGCCAAAGATCTTTTAAAAGTATTAAAAGTGAAGATGTCCTTTTGAGGACTGACAGGTGTCTGAGTAAAATTACAATATATTCAATCACCTCATGTGCAAACTAGACAGCGTTTAAAAAGAGCACAGATGTATAACAAGTGAAAAAAGTGGAATATCCTTAAAAAGCTGGATTGATATCAATGACTTCAATAATTCAGCCAGACCAGAAAAGTGGTGTGGATAATACAATACTAGGCGATGTTCTGTGCTGTTGAATGTGAGGTCTCTGTGAGTTGGAATCCTCTTGATAGCACTCAGCAAAATTGCTATTACAACCTAGTGGAAAGAATTGAGGGTCAAGGTTGCAAGTGTAATTTAATTTTGATAGGATGTTGATACTTATTTTAAACATATGCCTACATTAAATTAAAATTAAAATTAAATATTAAATTAAATTAAATTAAAATATTCTTGGTTTTAAACAAATAAATATATTCAGACATTTTCCTGGTGATGGCAAGGCTTTTATATGAAACCTGCTTTCTTTTTATGCTAGACACTTATTAATAATTATAGATACATATTTATTAATATTGATCAACATTTTGACTTATAAAGCAATTTAATCTGTATAGGTCTTTTTGTGCTGTACTAGAACCATAGCTTAATAGAATTAAATTGTTTTTCAGACATTATAAGGTAATTAAGAATTTACTTCCATTTATTTTACTTCCATTTTTAAAGGCAATTCTGAACTTAAGCATTAGGGGAAGAATATGTTTACAAAATGGATATTAAGTCACTGTAAACACAGGTTGCATGGAGTTAGTCCTTGCACAATGAAAGTTTTAATTAAATTATCATTTATTTATCCCAGACAGGATATTCAAGTTATATTTGTCTGCACTAATTTGTTAAAATGATCATTTGACACTCATAAAGGTTTCTTGCAGGTTTAATAGATGTAGAAGGGAAAACATACTCTGAAATTAAAAATTTTAATGAGCTAAAATTTTCATCAATATCTATCAAATAAATAATTTATACATTTATATAATATGAATAAGAAAAATAGATACAACTATGTTTAAGTTGTTAGAGTTATATGCAAGCCAAACCACATAAGTACTTTTAAAATTATTTTACTAAACAAATATTTACTAACATCACTATCATTCCAGGAAGAAAGGAGTGTTGTGTTAATACACTGTACACACCAGCCTCATATCATCAAAAATTTATTTTGGAAGAATCAGCACTCCTAAAAAGAATGAAGAGAAAGAGAAGCTCTCTCAATAATACACCTTTCTTTGCCTATTTTGGGTGCCTTCAAGTAAAGTTTGTCCAAATAATGGCATCTGGAATGATCTGCTGAGCCACTGACATTGAAGTGAGTTCATCTTAGAAGATTATGAAGATTGATTTGGGGAATCCAAAGGGGCAATCTTCATAAATTTTCTCAAACATAGAACAGTCATTAGAATGTACTATAAAAAGTTTGAGGCTGAGCCCTGGCAGCTTATTGGTAGTTTGCGGGACTGCAAACCACAGGGTTGACAGTTCAAAACCAGCAGCAAGGCTGGGCTTGCTACTCCCACCAGGAAAGTGATGCCACAAAAAAACAAAACTAAAAAAATGTTTGTTTATTTTTTAATTGAAAACTTTATTGGTAAGAAAAAGTCTAGGAAATTTGCATTAAGGATGTCTTCATTTTTCATAAAAAATGTATCTATTCTTTGTAGGATAGCAAGGGCTATACAAAATAGTTTCATCAGTAAACCTTACCCCACCTACCTGAAAGCTCCGATTTTGCCCATCCAGAGTGATTTTTGGTCTCTAACCTCAAGCGGCATTTAAAATGAACTTGACTTTAGTCCCCCAGGAGGAGAAAACAGCCATTTTGATGTGATATAAATAAAAGAGTGTAGAGTTACTTTGGTAAGATTTATACAGATGGATACATCACCCTCAAAATATATATTTATTAAGAAATGATAGCTTCACATTATTGTATTTTGCTTAATAAAAATTCCAATATTCTATAGCAATATTTTATGTATCTTCATAATAATGGGATACCTGGATGATGGCAGACACTTTAAAACAATGGGGAAGATGAAGCAGATCTTTATAAAGACTATGAACATGGAATGCCCTTGGAAAAACTCTGGGAAATCAACCTATTTCTTAATATGTCTTAGTGTTTTCTAAAGTACTTTAGTTATTCCAGATTTAGTTCTCTGTGAGATTGAACAATGTTTACATAGACGTGGTATATAAAGTACTTGAATCAATTAAAGCAATTCTTCATTGAAGCTCCTTAAAATGCATATTTGTTATTACATTTTAAGCATTTGCAGAGAATAGAGACAAACTGGTTCACTGGATGGCTGTTTGTTAGTCTTAGGGAAAATGATGTACACAGAGGGTCCATATGTTCTCATTCCTTTGTCACTTTGCATGTTTTCATGGCAACATATGCATGGCCCTGAAACAGAGTAAGAGTTCTTGGTAAAATTCAAAAACAATCTTTATTTTAGAAGTAAATATTCATTGTATAATATGGTATCGGTACTGTCGTAATTTATAAAGCTGAATGGCACAGTTAACACTTGAGTGTTAGGAGAAAGTTTGGTAGCTCAAACCTACGGACAGATTCCTAGGAAAAGGGTAATAGCAATTTGAGTTGGAAGTGAGCAGCCCAAAACCCAACCACAAAACTTCCATGGGTGAACACCTAAGAACCCTTCTCAGGATGGTGCAGGACCAGGCAGCACTTCACGGGCTGTTCAGAGCTGCAATGAGCAGGAATCACCTCAATTGCACCTGACAACAACAGAGGTGATGGCTATTTCTATTTGTACTTCTTGAAGTACCACCATTCTGTTCTCTACAGTTGCTATACTACTTTGTATTCCACACAGCAATGGAGAAGGGTTCGCATTACCTCACAGTGTTGCAAATATATGTTATTTTCTGTTTAGGAGTTTTTGTTGGTTTGTGTATTATTATCTCATTCATTCTAACCCCCTAAATAAACACACCTGTTTTCATTAGGTTGATTTCAATACTGAGCAACCATGTAGAAGAAAGCAAAATTGTCTGTTGTTTCCAGGGCTGAGGATATTTTTTCTCTTTTTTTAAATTTAAAAATCATTTTATTGGGGGCTTATACATCATTTTTCACAATTCACAAGTAAGCATACCGTGCCAAGCACCTTCACATGTCCAGGGTTATTATCATTCTCCAAACATCCGCCTTTCCCCTTGAGCCCTTGTTATTGGCTTTTCCATCCTTTCCCCTTTTCCTTTGCTCTCGCCTCCCCACCAACCCCTAATACTCTATAAATTATTATTGTTCTGTCACGTCTTACATTGTCCGCCCTCTCCCCTGACCAACTCACTCCCCTGATGCCTGTCCTTCTAATAGTAGCTTATGTGTATATTTTTGCAGTTGGTTCCATCTTCCCACCCCACATTTTCACCATTCATTCAGTAGCTTCAATATCACTACTGGGGCAAAGGGCCTCATTTGTCCTGGTTTTCCCATGTCTCCAGCTCTCCTCTCCACCAGTATATCTTCTCTAGTCCATCTGGATTTGTAAGGTAGAGTTGGGATCATGATAGTTGGTGGGAGGAAAGCTTCAAGAACTAGAGGAAACTTGTATGCATCATCACTGCTGACTGCACCCTGACTGGTCTGTCTCCTCCCCGTGACTCCCCTGTAAAGGGGTGTCCAATTATCTACCATTGGGCCTTAGTTCTGCACCCTGCTCTCCCCCTCATTCATAATGATGTGATTCTTGTTCTTTGATGCTCAGTACCTGCTCCCCTCGGCTCCTCTTGATCATACAGGCTGGTATGCTTCTTCCATGTGGGTTTTGCTATTTCTGCACTGAATGGCGACTCATTTATCTTCAAGTCTTTGAGACTCCAGACATTCAATCATTTGATAGCTGGGCACCATCAGCTTTCTTTACCACATTTACTTATGCACCCATTTTACTTCAGTGATAGTGTTGACAGTGAGCCTCGAGGAATACCAGATTCATAGAACAAAGTTTTTTTGCATTGAGGGAGCACCAGGGTGAGGGCCCAAGGTCTACTTGCTACCCTAGTATTTGACCTATGCATATGTTCTTAAGTTTATTTCTTCCTTATAATACATAATTTTATTTAAGAATGCACTTTTACAAAAGCAGAATGCCACAACTTTTCCCACAGGTTCAAGCTAATCTTAAGTTAGCAGCCAAAGCAGTACTTCTTTTACCACCGCAGGGTAAGGAAATGGCACTACATGGTGGTTTGGATTTCTATGTGTCCAATGAAAACTGACCAAGTCTTAAATGGACAAGATACTGTTTATATATACAGACATATGAATAGGGGCTAATGCTATAGCTATTAACTGGAAGTAAGTTATTTTCATCACTTTATTGGGGGTGCATACAGCTCTCACCACAATCCCCAAATACATCTACTATGTCGAGCACATTTGTACATTGGTTGCCATTGCTATTCTCAAAGCATTTTCTTTCTACCTGAGCCCTTGGTATCAACTCCTCATGCCTCCCGCCCTCCTCCTCTCCCCTCCCTCCCTAACTGGAAGTAAATTTGATAATTTTGTGGTACAATGTCAATGGTTTGCTTTATTTGTAGCTGATAATCAGCTACAGCCTTTGTCAGCCATCTTCATGATTGATACACCTGATCACAAAAGTAGAAAAAAATCCATAGAATATTTAGTGATCTGAATCAGTTTTCCAAACAAGTTCTTTTTTGTGATCTGTTCATATACTGCAGGCATATTATCCTAGTTTTTTAAAAGAATCATTTATTATGTCATATAATAAGAACTTTGCATTTAAAAGTTAATCATTTAAGAGGCTATTACAAGCTTATAAAAACTCATCAATCATTAGTACTAAGCTCACATGTACATAGGTCATCATCAATATTTGAGCTTTGACAATAAGTATTCTTGTGTCATTTTGCTCAAAAAATGCTCAAATATAAAAGTTAAATGTTTGGTATTATGCCAGTTGCAGGGAAAATCTTTTTTCTTTAGCACCACTCTCTCTCTTAAAGCCATGTTGACCATGTCGACTTAGAGCAACTCTACAGGAAAAGGGAAGACTGCCTGTAAGTTTCTTAGACTATAACTCCTTTTTTTTTTTGGCATCACTGTCCCCTGGTGGGAGTAGGACGCCCAGCCTTGCTCCTGGAGAGCTGCTGCTGGATTTGAATGGCCAACCCAGTGGGCTGCAGTCCCGCACTCAACCACTATGCCACTGGGGCTCAGCCCCTATAACTCTTTACACACTAGAAAGTTCCATCTTTTTCCAGCAAAGCCCATCCTGCTTATGAACTACTGACCTTGTAGTTAGCAGTCCAATGCATATCCACTACACCACATCATTGATATTTTATTTTGGCTGATATGTGAATTAATCAAGCTTAGAGCTAATTATTTGTATGGAAATTCTGATAAGGTTATAACAAGTTTATTTGCATTCATTTAATTTGGTCCTCCTCTTTCTTTTTCAGCCTGGAAACAAATTTCCATCATGCTATTTGCTTCATTCTTATTACTCAAAGTTGTCATGAAGCACATTGGAGAGATTGGGTTATCTTTATCATTCAGGCAGCTGAAGAACACAGAGCCATCAATTAGTTACAGAAGCACACGGTTCTGCCTAATTTTACCGCTAATCCTTTTTCAATAATCTTCTGGATGTGTGCTTCTCTAAGTACTCACAGTCCTCATGCTTTCCAGAATGAAGGTTACACACTGAAGCATGTGCCCAACACGTTAGAAAGAATGACACTGCAGACTCTGATTCCCCTTTATGTAGCTGAAGTCGCATTTCCCCTACAAAGTTTGCAGTGGCAACACAGGTGGTAAAGTGCTGAAGGGAAGGCTTATATACTTTACAGAAAATTCCCAGAAATTTTAACATTATTAAACATAAAATTTATTCCCATGGTTCAGATGATGGGTTGTTTTTTGTTTCCGAGTTGAATACGTCATTGAATATACATGTCTTTGTGTAGAATAAGAATTCAGATAAAAGAAAAGTGTTTTTCTAAAGCTCATTGCAATCTCTATGTAATATTTATTAAAAGATAAACTGAGATAGTAAAATTCATATCTCTAAGGCCAGAGACTTCTACCTTTGGATTAAGTGTACACAATAATTGCAGAGTGATGTTTTTTGCAAAGATAGAGTTAAGCAGAAACTAAACCAAGCAATGAAAGGGAGCTAAGTTGCTGACTAGTCACGTTAGAACACTTATGTCCAATTAACCTGAAAGTTCTGTAGTAAAATATTATTATTTACAAATTACCTTTCTGTAAGTCATATTATTTTTCAAGAAAAGAATTTTTTGGGGGAGCATCACTACCCTCTGGTGGTCATGGACGCTAACCAGTGCTGCTCCTGAGAGCCGCTGCTGGATTTGAACCGCCAAGCCCGTGGGCCGCAGTCCCGCACTCAACCACTTACGCCACCGGGGCTTGGCCCGAAAATAATATTTTTTAATAATATATTGTGGGTGTTTCTGAAGGACTTTGTTTAAACCTCATAAAATATAGTTCAATTCTTAAACACTTGGGGATTTCATGGATTGATATCAACCCAACAATAGCAATTTTTAAGCTGTTCAATACAGATGTTCCTATTTTAAAACTAGCATTATGGTTCATTCATTCTTGCTATCTGTTTTAAAATAATCTTTCATTCTATCTGAGAAAAGTGGGATGAATACCATCCCTTTCACATATTTAACCACCATATCAATCTCCATCTTTCTTTTCAATGTGGCTCTGTAACATAGCTGAGCCAGGAATATTTAAATATGGATGTGGATAGGATGGTCTGTTGCTTATTACATATTCTTACAATTTATTCAAACATTTAGATTTACAAAATGACCCTTAGTGAGATCATATGAAATGTTTTCTATTACATCATTTATTGAAATTACTTTCTGCTAATATAGATAATAATGGATGAATGAAATATTAAGAATATGTCAAGACAAACTTGTCATACCATTTACCTTGATTTTAATGGGTTTTACATGACTTTGATATATATACATTGTTATTCGTAGGTGTCATAGAATAAGTTCTGACTCATAATGACCATATATATGGGTCTGGTTATCATATCCAGAGTACATGAGACAAAGCCTCTCCATCTTTGCCTCTAAGGAGCACGCTGGCTCTACTTGATCCAAGACAGATTTGTTTATTTTTTGGCAGTTCATGGTACTTTCAATATTTTTCTACAGAACCATAGTTCAAATGCATCAAATTTTGGTCGGTTTTGTTTATTTACTGTCCTGTTTTTACATGCATATGAGGCAACTGAAGCGATCGTAGCTTGACTCAGGAATACCATCTTTGTACTCCTTTGTTGTACCATCAAAGAAACATCTTTGCCCTTCAGCCCTTTTAAAGAGGTTCTGTTAGTCCAGGCAGACTAGAGAAACAAATTCATAAACATGCATATGGATATAAGGGAAATTCATAAATGTGCATATGGATATGAGGGACAGGTTTATATACCAGAGGAATGGAACATTGAGAAAGCATCCCAATCCAGTTCAGTCCAAGTCCATAAGTCCAACATTAGCCAATATGTTTGATACCAATCCATTCATCCTCTTCAGGCTCACAAAGCACATGCAAGGTTGCCAGGACAATCACAGCCCAGTGGGTGCAAAGTCTTGTGTAGTCAATGGTGGCAGAAGCACCTCAACGCTGACAGGGGCTTCTCCAGGGCTTCTCAAGCATCTCAGCACTGGCAGGAGTCTTTGCGTGACTTTTTGGCCTTCAGAGGTCTGGTTCCATCATTGTAAGCCCATGTGGCTTCTCCTCCGCGATGTCTCACAGGGAGTCAGCCATGTGTCTTGTTAGTATAGTGTCTCCAAGGGACTGAGCTGTTAGTCTCTCACCTCCAAGGGGGAAAAACAGCCAGATTTCCCAGGAGAAAGACTTGCCCACACAGAGGTTACCTAGGCTATCTCCAGACTGACAGGCTAGATTCCACTCCTGCAGTCCCAATCATGAAATTCACACCAGAGCACATGACTGCTACAAAGGTCTTTTGTAGAAGATCTGCCTAATGAAGTGAATCATATGATCTTTTGACTGTTGCTCCCATAACCATGGACTGTGGGATCACCGCGAGATGAAATTCTTGACAACTTCAATCTTTTCTCTCTTTTATTATGGCATTACCGGTTGGTTCAGTAGTGAGGATTTTTGTATTCTTTTTTTTTGGTAGTGGGGGTGGCATCACTTCCCTCTGGTGGTCATTGGAGCTACCCAGCCTTGTTCCCGGAGAGCCGCTGCTGGAGTTGAACCGTCCAGCCCGTGGGCCGCAGTCCCGCACTCAACCACTACGCCAGCAGGGCTCAGCCTGATTTTCATATTCTTTACGTTGATTTGTAATCTATACTGAAGGTGGCATTCTTTGATCCTCATCAGAAAGTGTTTCAAGTCCCCCTCATTTCAACAAGCAAGGTTAAGCCATCTTCATGCTGTGTTGTTAATAAACTTTTCTCTAATTCTCATGATGTATTCGTCTTCATATAATCTAGCTTCTTTATTTGTTCAACATGTAGATGGCATATTTATGATAAGTGCATACAATCCGGATGAACAATTTTTTAAATTTTAAATAAAAAAATGCCAAAATAGTTGCCCCATCATGTCAGAAGGCACTCAACATATGAGCGATGAAGAGCTGCCATTTCAAAGTAAATTCCATCATAGTAGCACAGATGAAGGAAATAAAGCCATTGGGACCTTCATTTGCTAACTGAACAATATTCAAAAAAGAATAAACAGCTACAAACATAAATTAATAATTAGACTTGGAGTATAAAATATGAACCTAGAAAAATTTGACATCCTTAAAATGAAATGGAATTCATAAATATTGATAAGCTATGTGTTAGTCAAAATAAATTGATATTGACTGTTTTGAATCAGAGAACTATATGGTTTCTATACCTGGAATAGCACAATCATCATTATCATCATCACCATCAAAAACTGCTTTTCAAGATTGAGCTTTGAGTACAAGTTCTTCATGTAAACAGTCTTCATGTAAACAGTACAAGATATTGTCTTCATGTAAACAGTCCAGTATAGTTACCCCTTCTGTGTTGTAAAATTGTCTTCTAGTGTTATTGTACATTATCCATTTGATTTGCAACCCAATTTCATCAAGATTGGATGTTTCTTCCACTAGCAAATAAAATTAAAAATGAATATCATTTCAAATTAAAGGTTAGCTGGTACCTGTAGGACATTACACAAATATAAGAATACTATAAAGGAATGCCACAAATTACATTTGTAAGTTTGCAATTGAATGATGGTGCTATAAAGACACCTGTACAAATAGTCTGGTTCTCTCTGCTAATGGCAGCAGCAATTAGACTAATGAAATCCGATTGTGGTGAGCATAGAGCCTCACTGAATCAATACATTTATCTTTGAATCAATTGAGCACTAGTGGTGCAATGTTATATTGTTGGACTGCGAAACTAAAAGTTGATAGTTCAAACTCACCACTAGCTGCACAGGAGGAAGACTTGACTGTCAACCTAGATTAAGTAGCAGGCCTGGAAGCTATCAGCTTTCCACATATATGTCATCTATCTATCTATCATCTATCTATCTATCTATCTATCTATCTATCTATCTATCTATCTATCATCTATCTATCTATCCTCTATCATTGATCTCTCTATCATCTGTTTATCTCTCTATCATCTATCTCTATACCTCAATATCTATAGATAGATGTAGATATACAATTAACCCTTAATGAACATCTAAGACTTTATTAACAATAAAATTTTATTATAGGGTTCTATTTGATTAAATGGTTTAATTTCATCAAATGCCTATTTTAAATTGCACTTTATAATTAAATAGAGAACCACTATGTATGTGTTTAAGAGAGTATGCATCTCAGTAGAGAGATGGACCTCTGATATTCAAGTCAATTATTTTCCTTATAATATTCTTAAAATTTTTATTTTGCTAATTCCCCAGTGAATGGAGATACAGTATTACAAATTCACTCCTCTCCTCTCATTCAAAATTGACTGAAATTACATCAGTGGTAATGCATCAGTGGTAATACAGTAAGGACTGTAGGGGTACATTATATTTCCATGGATATTTTAAAATATGAAAACATATGAAGATAATTTTTAAGAATTGGTTATATGAATCATATCAGGGTAAAACACAGTACATATATTACAGTTGCAAATTAGTCAACCAAAGTAAAGATGAAAAACAACATGTAAAACATATACTTTGGTAGCAATTACACTTAGGTATAATATTAATGTAATTATGTATAAATCCTATAGATGTAAACAAAATGTAAACAAAATCAAGCTTCATTTTTACACTAATTAAATTAATTCTATTTGTTAAATTAAACAATCATCTAGCATATAATGCATTGCTCTATTTTACTGAGAAATTTCATTTAAAGTAGTACTGGATATATATTTCCATCATCTTTGTTTCATTGTCTTTCAGTTCTATTAGTGCCTGCTGTTGAACAAGTGATTCGAATTTACCTTCATGTTTAAGTAATGTAAATCCATCTTCAGAAAAGGTCTAACTGATTCTGACTCCACTAGTTTAGTCAATTAGAGTGTGTTTAGTAATTGTAGATGTTGGGCAGTTCACTAAACTAGAAAAGACAAGGGTGCTTACTGCTGTACAGAAATGAAACTTACTTTGATTGATTCTCTTATGTGTTAAGGACATGTTATTGAAACTAGTGGCCAAAGCAATTAAGTGCAAAGTTGTAAACTATTGAGATAATTTTCACTGGTTGGATAATGGAATAGTCTGCTACATATCTAAATCTAGCTACCACAGGTTTATAACATATTAGGTCCAGGGGTGGTGAGTCTAGAATTTGTCGTGAAGGTGAGAAGGTCCAAATCTGCACTCATTGTGACTATGAGTGATCATCCTGATCTATAATCTAATTATAGGGTCACAATAAAACTAAAATGATGTTACGATACACCCTATTTCTACTATATGTGGTAATAATTTACAGTAAAAAACTTGACAGAAATATGTTACATTAAAAACATTAAAACATTTAAATTTTCTATCATAAATTAATAAAAGATACACAATTAATTTTAAGAATTCAAAGATTATTCCCATTAACATAGACTTTTTGAGTTTCAGAATTTTGTTCATCGAGTTGTCCCTAAATCCAAAAGGATGCACTTAAGTTTTGGTAGGCTTTAAAAGTAGATGTTTACTTTTGTATTTTTCTTCTTTACGATTTTCAGTTTTTTTTGTTTTTTTTTTGGGGGGGGGGACATCATAGCCCTCTGGTGGTGGGAGTAGGAGGCCCAGCCTTGGTCCTGGAGAGCCACTGCTAGATTTGAACCTCCAACTCAGGGGGCCGCAATCCTGTGCACAACCACTACACCACCGGGGCTCAGTCCTTGATTTTCATTTATGTACACAGAATGTATCCTTTATAAAATCACCAAATAAATATCTATAATTGTTGTTAGGTACCATGAGGTTGGCTATGAGTTGAAGAGTTACCATATGCAACAGAATAGAGCACTACCGAGTTCTCCCTCATTCTAAAAATAATTTGAGGATATTGAGCCCATTGTTGCATCTACTGTGTTGATCCATCTCATTAAGGGAATTTCTCTTTCTGTTCATCTTTGACTTCTCCTAACAATAATGATATCCTTATCTTAATAAACTAAACCCACTGACATTGAGTTTACTCCAGTTCATATTAACTCTGTGCAGGACTTCTAAGGCTTTCTCTAAAATGGGCATTACACTGCTGTGCCTCAAATTTTATTAGGAATTGTTTCTGAATTCCTGGAATTTTAATAAATCCTTACATGAAAGCTGTGTTCTCCATTTGTTTGGTTGTGTTGGCCAAATGAGTTATACTTTGGCCCACTAACTAACTAAAGGGTCATCAATCCACAACTCTCAGCTGCTCTGCTGGAGAAAGATGTGGCTTTGTCACTGGTCAGGTCAGAATCTTGGAAAACCATGGGAACTGTCCTCTTCTGTTCTACAGGGGCAGTAGGAATTGGAATCAGCTGCTTGGCAGTGAGTATGGTTTAAGTTAGGATGGACATTATTAAGAATAAAATGCATATTTAAGGGATTTTTGGTGGAGATACATTTGCTTAATTCAATGAATCATTTTGATCCAATCTCTCACGATATTTTTCATTTTTATTTCTTGTATAGACTCAGAGACATATATTTTAAAGTTATCTGTTTAACTTAAATATCATGGTAGTTTCACAATCTGAAGATCTGCTCTACTGAATGACCTTTTCTAAAATAAGTAAATCATTAATAGAATCTACTAAACCTGAAATATAGTGACTTCTTAATTTACAGCAGAAGTGAGAGAAAAAGGTTACTAGACATGTTCATTGGAAAGCAAAACCTCTTCTTTATGTGTCCATTTTTCAATGAAATACCAATGAGCTATAGAAGTTCAGAAGACAATTTCAGATTAGCTTATGACTTTGAACAAAAGAGAAGACTCTAAGTCTCACTGGAAAATTTATTTTCCCTTTATCATGTAATGTTTTATTAATTGAATCTCACTGTTTTAGTGTGAAATACATAGTGATGTTGCCTGGTAAGTCCATCTTTAGCATAATTCAGTATCTTACACTTCAGTAGCATGCATACCTTAAAAAGTCTTCTAATGAGCAACAATTGGTGAAAACAACATATATTTTTTCTTTATTATTGCTAAAAACATAATGCCACGCAGTTCACTTAATTGTCTTTTAAAATATTAGACTTACCAAATTTTCATTGACTTAATTTAATTTAATTTTTTTTCTGGTCTACATTTTCAAACATATCTGAGTGAATTGAACATCAGCATAGCTAATTACAGACTGAGGATAAAAGCTTCACTCCGTGCCATTGCCGCAATACTACCTCACAGAGACCAGCTGTGGGTTTCTGAGACTGTCATTATTTACCTGTGTAGAAAGCCCAATCTTTCTTTCTAGGAGCTGTTGGTGGCTCGGGATTGATAAGCATGGGGATGGCAGCCCAACCTTCAAACACTACACCACCAGGGCAATATCGATAAAGTTAACCCATGATTTTTGAGACCTATTTAGTTAAGGGAAAACAAACAGAATCATTTACAGAAAATGTACTGTTCTAAGTGCCATTTAGTAAGTTTAACTCATAGCAACCACATTCACAACAGAAAGAAACTCTCTCCTTTTCTTCCTCTGCTTGAGTCTGTGGTTGTCGTTCATGTTGGTGACTTGAGAATTCTCTTTCTCATTGAGAATTCTCTTTCTCCTTCATCCCCTTCTTATGCATGCTGATCTTCAAGGACTGTGACTCCCTACAGCCGGTCTCAAGGTCCACATTTTTAAAGGCACTCTAGCTTTACTTGTAAGAAAGAGGTTTTCTCATAGAGGTTCAACTTAGATTCAATATTCTTTTTCAACTTAATTTAAACACATCAATTCGTCTTTGGCCTAACTTATTTATTTTCCAGGGTCACACATGGTTGTGGTCACTGAAAATACCATTTATATTTGGTGGGGCACACCCTAAACCTCAAGGGGGCACCTTTGATTTAGGATCTGTTTTTGAATTTTTTTTTTTTTGCAGATATAGTCAATAAAATATGTCATTTGATTCCTTCACAGTTACTTACAGGGATGGTGATTATGTTCTGCATGCAAATTCAATGACGTGACAGCCTCAATATTTTCTTAATTTTTCACGATGTTTCTCATTAGCTCACCTGTGAGCATTTTTGTTTCCTTTGTGTTGAGGGCTAATCCATACAGAAGTGCATATCCTTTAATCTTCACCATATCCATGCCACATACTGTTCATGAATATTCCTCCAATCCCGATGGTGTGTGTTCATCATATACCCCAGCTTCTTGGGTTCTGTTTTCATTACACAGACTGGGCATATGTGATGAAAGGACAAAATTTAGACAGACGGATGGCCTGATCTGATGGTATCTAACAGCAGCTTTCCCTTTTCCTCTTCTAAGTCCGTCTATTGGCTTATTTGCAAGATATCATTATGCACCATTCTCATTGCTCCATTATTTCTTTTCTTCATAATGATGTCTATACGTTTTTATAGTCCACAAAGTTAAATGTTGTTGTATATTCAATGGAACATAAGGAATATATCCTTCTGATCATCTCTGCTTTAAGCCAAGTCACTTCTGACATCAGCAATGTTATTCTTCATTTCATATTCTTTAAGGAATCTTTCTTAAAATTATGAGAGGTTACTGACAATACACTACTGAATTTGTCTTTTAATTATCTTCCTCATAATTTCACTTGCAAGTGTTATTACTGAAATCCCTTGTAATATCTGCCTACTATTGGATTTCTTGTTTTTTAAAAAAAGGTGAAAAGTAATGATCATATCTAATTGGTTGCACTAAGTTATCCTGAAATTCCTTGGTATTCACTAGTGTGCACTTCTTTAATTACACCCTCTTGTTGAATATTTTTCAATCAGTATTCTGTCCCATTCTAGGACCTTTTTTGCTTGTTTGTTTTATATCCCCTCACCCCTCCCATCTTCAGTGCAATTTGGATTTCATTTTTTAGCACCACTGGGTTTTAGTCATACTATATCTCTGGAAATTGCTGAATTTTTACCATTTCATTTTGAAGGGCATGATTCTGTGGTGCTTACTGAGTAAGATTGTCTTAGAAAAAAATACCCAATGATCTACTTTTTAAATCAATGGGAAGTACACACCTCATGAGTTGCAACTGAACATTGTGTGATATATTGCCAAGAGATAAACAACTCAGGTTGGAGGACATTCAAATTATGATTAGGGGATAACTCTTTCTTTAGCATAAGATATAGCCTTAATGATTTGGATAGGCAAACTTTGCTGACATTAATTTGGTTATGTGACATGATTAAAAATCAGAAGAAACAACATATCATTTAATGATAAAAAATAGAATTAACATAGAATGAATCATATTGGAAGACTTAAAAAATCCAATGTGCTTTCTGAAGATCAGTAGTCTAGAAATCAGTGAACTGAAAGATATTGCTCTGGATATTCGAATCAAGCAAGTATATGATCTTCTTTTCACGAAAGAGTAATATGTCACATTCATTTTCAAAAAGAAAACTCAAGATATAGCCTAGAATATTATGCTGTCTATGATAGAATAATATCAATATATTTACAAGGAAGATGACTAATTTAAAGTATTATTCCATTTACTCACCAATTACCAAAGAAAATGATAATACAATTTAATATTTGATAATGTCCTATAATTTAAAATTGATCAGATATGCAAACAGCATGGATTCATAATTACTGAAGAATGAAATGTGAAAGTTGGAAATAAAAATGATCAATAGCTTGAAATTAAGGCTTGATTATGTTAATAGTACTGGTGTTTGCATGATAGAATTTTTAAGACCAACAGGTTTTCATTGCAAATTAGTTTTGAACAATTTATGCATTTAGATATATTCATATAGAATTCACAGAAATAAAATAGACCTCATCAGTAGAAAGAGATGATGGAGATGATTAATATCATTAGTCAGAAAAATATCAAGGAACAACTGAGAAAGGGAAAATCAATATCTCATATGCATGTTCATTATAAAGCTAAGGAAATTTTAAAAGTCTGAAAGACACAAAGGATGACCTTGAATAATTCTACCTGATTTAAGGATCATCTTCAGATTAAATGTCATTCATTGAGGTCTGATGACTTAAGAGTAGACTGATTTTTTGGATGACATCAAGAACATAATATAGGAAGAAAACACTAGTCAACAGAGAAGTGAGTGAAGGGAGATAGCAGACAGTGTAAGATATGACAAAGTAATAACAATTTATAAATTATCGAGGGTTCACGGGGGATATTGTGGGGAGGGAGGGAAAAAAGTGAGGAGCTAATACCAAGGGCTTAGATGGAAAAGAATGTTATGAGAATGATGATGGCAGTGGATATACAGATGTGCTTGACACACAATGGGCATGTGTAGATTGTGATGAGAGCTGTATGAACCCCCCAATAAAAGGATTAAAAATGTCATTAAAGGGACTTGTGTGTTTCTGTGATGCTGGACACTATGTCACCAGTATTTCAAATGCCAGCAGAGTTACCCAAAGTAAACAGGTTCCAGCAGATCTTCCAGACTAAGACAACGAAGGACTCTGCTTTCCATTTCAAAGAATGAAGTCTCTGAAAATCTTATACATAGCTTCAAAGCATTTTCAAATACTGAAAAATCTGAAGCAAGGAAGCAGAATATTGTTAGAGATATTCACTGCAGATGGGTTCCCCGAGTCCAAGGGCACTTGAAATGTACTGAAGAGGAGCTGCTTTCCTGGTGGTGAGTTGATCTTGGTGGTGTGAGTCTGGTAAAACCTCTGGTAGTGGAGAAATCCTTATCTGTATTTGCTTTAGGGAATTACTCAAGGTAAAGAGAAAGAGTTATAAAAATCTTCTAATAATTGGAACTTGGAATGTTCAGAGTGTCCTAGGAATACTGTTAAGTTTTCAAAAATGAAATGAAATGCGTTACAATTCATCTCTGAAGCATTAATGAGCTGAAATGGGCTGGTATTAGCTATCTTGAATCAGTAAAAAGCAACAACAACACAGCTTACTATGCTAGTGTTAACAGTATAAAGAATGAAATTGCATCGATTGTCAGAAAAGATCTAACTAATTTCATCATGAAGTACAATGCTGACTGAAAATATCATTTCTATCTCCTGTTGAGGGAATGTAAAGGATGATTTCATCCACTGAACTCAATATTCACATTTTTTAAAAAAAAATCATTTTATTGGGGGCTCATACCACTCCTAAACAATCCATATATCCTCCCACTGAGCCAAGCACATCTGTTGCCATTCTCATTCTCAAAATATGTTCTTTCTACTTGATATCAGCTCCTCATTTTAACCTTCCTCTCCTCCCACCAAATCATTGATAATTTATAAATTATTATTATTTTTCACTTCTTATATTGTCCGATGTCTTTTCTCACTCACTTTTCTTTTGCCCATCCCCCAGGGAGGAGGCTACATGTAGATCCTTGTGACTGGTTCCTCCTTTCTATCTTCCCTTCCTCCACCTTTCCGATATTGCCACTCCAATCACTGGTATTGCGGGGTTCATTTGTCCTGGCTTCCCAGTGTTTCCAGTTTCTATCTGTACCAGTATACAGCTTCTGGTCTAACCAGATTTGTAAGGTAAAATTGAGATCTTGATAGAGGGGAGAAGGGAGCATTAAAGAGCTAGAGGAAAGTTCTATGTTTCATCTTTGCTCCACTGCACCCTGACTGTCTCATCTCCTCCCTGCAACCTGTCTGTAAGGGGATGTCCAGTTGTCTATAGATGGACTTTGACTCTCCACTCCACATTCCCCCTCATCCACAGTGATATGAATTTATTTCTTTGAGGCCTGATATCTGATCCCATCGGCACCTCATGATCACACAGTCTGGTGTGCTTTTTCCATGCGGGTTTTGTTGCTTCTCAGCTAGATGGCTGCTTGTTTACCTTCAAGCCTTTAAGACCGCAGATGCTAAATATTCTGACAGCTGGACAATATCAGCCTTCTTCATCACATTTTCTTATGCAATTGCTTTGTCTTTAGCAATTTCTTTGGGAAGATGAGCATCATGGAATGCTAGTTTAATAGAACCAAGTGTTCTTGCAGTGAGGGAGTACTTGGGTGGAGGCCCAATGTTCATCTGGTATGTCAATAATAAACATAAATATATGTTTAGATCTTTGTGCCATCATCACATATATTTACATGTATACATGCCTGTATTTAGACCTCATCACATTCATTTTCACCATTTCAGACAGGAATAACCACAAGCAACTTCTAAGAATGAAAAGCTTACTTCCTAAGTCCTTTCCAAAGAAAAATAACTACTGGGAGACAGAAGTCAGGCAAGGTCCATTCCTGACAACATAATGTGGTAGTCCAGGTTGACTGCAGAAACAAATCCAGGCACACTCAGATGTGTTTAAGATAGAGCTTTTTAATGAAGAGCAACAGAATATTGAGAAAACATCTCAGCCCAGTGCATATCAAGTCCATAATTTTGATATTAGCCCATATACCCTATATTAATCCATAAAATTCCCTTCAGACAGCACATGATGTGATGCCAAAAAAAGGAAGATCACAGGTCAGTGGATGGAAAGTTCCATGGATCCAATGGGGGTGGATGCATTTCCAGGACTCTGGCTATCACCAGCCATGAGACTTGTCCACAGGAAGGTAGAGAGAGAGAGAGAGAGAGAGAGAGAGAGAGAGAGAGACCCCTCTTCGGATAGCAGAATCAAGAGAGAGGAAGTTCCCAGGATCCTCATGAGAAAGTCATTCTCACAGGAAGAGATCATCAGGCTGTCACTGATTGACAGGATATTCTTCAATCCTTCATTCTTTGATCAAGTTGGCATAAAATTGTGTGTCTACCACATGTGTTGCTTTCAAATAATAATGATAGTACCATGGAATGCTTAAAGGAGAAATGGGTCTGTTCGGAAGAAGAAAGGCGAGAGTGTCCCATAGTGGTAAGGATGGCTTTGCTTATATCCTTTGGACATGTAGTCAGGAGAGACCAGATCATGTTTGCTAAAGTGGAAGAACAGCACCAGGCAGTGTTTCCTTTTCTTTTACTTAGAGTCATATGGATCCGAGATGAGTAGAGGGCACTTAGCAACAATATGAGACAAAAATGAATGATATCTATCAGCATCACAGTCAATTGATGGGTCCAAGCAACATGGGTACAAAAATGAGTGATGCATATTATCATCACAAACAAATCCAGAGACACTCGGTTGTGTTTAAGAAGCAGCTTTTTATCAAAGAGCAATTGAATATTGAGAAAATATTCCAGCCCAGTCCACATCAAGTACATAATTAGCCTAGATGTCCTATTTTAGTCCATAAATTCCTCTTCACACTCACTCAGCACATGCATACATATTATATCATCATTTTACAAAAAAGATTGGCATGTAAACATTTGTTTATCTATGTAATATATATGTTTGCAAATGTAATATAATGTTATGTATCACATGTGTATATACACACATATATGAAATATTCAAAAAGTTTCTAAATCTATAATTAAGAATATTTACAGAACTTTGTGAAGACTCCCTCTTATATATGTGTGTATATATAAAGGTATATGATATAGGTGCCTATGACATATATGTATACATGTACTTATATTCATATGTACATCTACAAACCTAAATATTTTTATATGTATGTGTGATTATATATAATGGATTTTAGAAGTTAGTGAAATCTACAGACCTATAAAGGAAGAATGACATTAATGAAGTATGCATATTTTAAAATAATCAATCACTTAAAATTTAAGAAGGCATTGTTTTTCCAAAGACAAAGTTAAGAAATATTAGTGAAGATGTAGGGTTGGAAACAGAAGACACAAGGAAAAATTTGAATATGTGATAGTCCTCCAAGGAGTTGTTCATGAATGAAATGAAACAAAAGGCGTAAGCATTTGCATTAGTCCTGGTAGTCTAGAAAAACAAATTCATGAACACTCATATGTATAGTTTTGGTGGAGGCATCACTGCCCTCTGCTGGGAGTAGGAGGCCCAGCCTTGCTCCTGGAGAGCTGCTGCTGGATTTGAACCATCAACAGAGTGGACTGCTGTCCCGCACACAACGACTACGCCCCTGGGGCTCAGCCCGACTCATATGTATTTAAGGGAGAAGTTTAAATACAAGAGGAATGGAACATTGAAAAAACATCCCAATCCCATCCAGTCCAAGCCCACTAGTCTTTTTCAGAAACCAGTCCATAACGTCTTCAGATTCACAAGGCACATGCAATGACACTAGGATAATCATTGGCCAGTGAGTGCAGTCTTGTATATATCCAATGGTGGTTGAAGCAGCTCAGCATTGGCAGGGACCTCTCTGGGGCTTCTCGAGCATTTCAAGGAGTCTCTATGTGGCTTTTCGAGCTTCAGGGTCTAGTTGCAACAGGGTAAACCTATGCTGCTTCACCTCTGGGATGTCTCACAGGGGGTCAGCCAGGGGTCTTGTCAGCACAGTGTCTCCAAGAGACTGAGTAGTAAGTCTCTCACCTCCAAAAGTCATACCCACACAGAGGTCTCATTGGCTGTTTTCAGATTGACAGGCTAGACTCCATCCCTACACTCCACATCAGACAACAGATTAGAGACTACCACAGCGTTCTTAAATGTATAAATGATGGTCTGCTTTTTTTTGGCCTTCATCTAATTTAAGTGGAGACCTTTTTCCTCATAAATCTGATAAATTTAACTAAATTCTTACTTTCCAGCATTCTTCATGAGCAGATGTGACGGTGCCTCTGACTGCCCTTTTATCTCCACATTCCTTTGTTATTTATGGTTCCCCCTCCCTTCATTTACCAGTTTTCTTGAGGTGTGTCTCCGAGTAGAGACAAAGTATCTCTCCATCTCTCACAGGTGCCAGGGTCCTAAGACACCCCTCCCTGTGTAAGTGTAATAGAGGGTGGAAGAGGAAAGGACAGGAAGGACATTGGTGGTGGAAGGCAGGGGGTTTATCTAGTTATAAATTGATTTTGCTGATTAATGCTACCTAACTCAACAGCTGCCTTGTGGCCTGTTCCAGGCTCCCTGTGCTCATCTCACCTGGCTCATTTGCTTTTCTCGTCTCTCCTCGGCCCAGACTTGGTAAATCGAGTCCTTTCCCATGAACAGAGGAAAATGAGCTGTTAATGATGAATTTACCTAAGTCTACCTAAGGATGAATTCAGAAACGACAGTGAAAACTACTTTTGTAACAAACAGCTTTTCCCAGAGGGGAAGGAAAAGAAAAAGGAGGAAGAGAAGGAGGAAGAGGAAGAAGAGATGGAGAAAGAAGAGGAGGAAGAAGAGAAGGAGGAGTGGAAGATGTGGCTGATTGTTTGGCGCCATGGAGTGACTAATAGAGTAAATCATTGCCCTGTCATGTGGCATTCCCCATTTCTGTGCTTAGGCTTCAGCCCGTTATTGGAGCCAATGGGTCAGTCTGCTAGTTGAGGACCGTTCTCTCTTTTGCTGCCCCTCTTCAGCAAGCACGGTGGTCTTCCAGAGACTAGTCTCTCCTGACAACATGTCCAAAGAATGTAAGATGAAGTCTTGCCAGCTTTGCCTCTAATGAGCATTAGGACTCCCTTCTCCCAAGACACATTTCTTTGTTCTTTTGGCAGTTCATGACACTTCCATATTCTTACACAGAACCATAATTCAAAGGGATTGGTGTAAGTCTTCTTTATTCATTGTCTAACTTTCATGAATATGAGATAATTGAAAATATCATAGCTTGGATTAGGTACATCTTAGTCCTTAAAGCAACATCCTTGATTTTCAACACTTGAAAGAGGTCTTATGCAGCAGATTTATCTAATGCAATGGTTACTTTGAACTTTTTCTTTGAGATGATCCTGTTTATCACTAAAGATCCCAAATCCACTTCAATTTTCCCTTTCTTCCTTCTTTTTTTTTTTAAATTCGTGCCATTCAAACCACTATTTAGGTATGAGTGAGAAGAATCTGGAGGGGTTTTTTTAGAGGAAATATTTATATTTACAGGGCCAAACTCAAGAAATGAAATCAAGGACAACATCCTGTTAGCCATCCTCATGTGCCGTTCTCCTCCCACACCATCCTCCTCCCTCCTTGTTCAATAAATCTCCTCTCCTCTCCCTGTTTACCTCTACCTCCCCGCTCTGCAGCTCATTAACCTACCTCCCACACCCCCATTTGACCTCTTGGCTCCCGCTTCCATGACCATTGATTGTGTATCCATACAAGAAAAATGCTTGACAAATTCGCTCTTTTCTCATTTATCACAATATCCCCTATTGGTCCAGTCATGAGTATTTTGAGCTCCTTTCTTTGAATTGTCATCCCTAATGAAAGTTATTATCCCTGATCTTCATTAGCAAGCACTTCACGCCTTCCCCACTGTCAGCAAACAAGATTGTTCCATATGTGTATTGGAGTTTGCTCATAAGCCTTCTTCCAACCCTGAGAGTGCATTGGTTTTCATATAAGCCAGTTTCTCTGATTATTTGTTCAGCATACATATTGAGTAAGTCTGATGAAGAGAAAAATCCCCCCAACACACATCTTCCCTGATTTTAAATCATTCAATGTTCCCTTGTTCTGTTTCGCAAACTGTTTTTTGATCCATGTACAGGATCTACCTGATCAAAATGTAATGTTCTTGTGCAGTGGAGTGGGATACCCATAATGTTCAAGATCACTGATAGATTTTTTTCATCCACATGGTTGAATGCCTTTGCATAGCCAGTGAACAGAAGTAAACAGAAGTAAACATATTTCTGGTATTCTCTGTTTTCAGTCAAGTTCCATCTGATGTCAGCAATGAAACCCCTTGTTCTTTAGTCTCTTGAGTCAGCTTGAAAATATGGTAATGCTTTGTCTATGTACTGCTGCAATTGCTGTTGTAGGAACTTATGCAAAATTTTACTTGCACGTAATATAAGTGAAAATACTTTATAATTTGCCCATTCTACTCAATCACCTTTCTTTGGAGTGGATACAGATTTGGATTTCTTCCTGTCCTGTTGGACAAACAGCTGTCTCCCAAATATCTTGGTGTATGAGTGAGTATTTCCAGTGCTTCATCAACCTGTTGACACTTTTCACTTGGAGTTCCATCAATTCCTGGAACCTGGATTTTGGCTAATGTTTCAGTGAAGCTTGAACTTCTTCCTTCAGTATTATTGTTCTTGCTTATATATTTACTACCTCTTTAAATAGGAGAATGTAGACTAGATTTTCTTAGTACAGTGACTCTGCACCAACTTGTTTACATTTTTTTTTTGGTAATCCTTTCTGGATCGTTCAATATTTTGCCCGCATTAGGTTTCAGGAGTGCAACCTGAGGCTTTATTTTACCCCTTGAGTTCTTTCAGTTTACGATATGCTGGGCATGATCTTTCTTTGTCATTTTCTAACTCTAATTCTTTGCACATCTCATTATAGTTTCTCAGTGTGCATTCTCCAGCTTCCCTTTGAAATGTTCTGTTTAGATCCTTGAGTTTTTTATTTCTTCCATGTACCTTAACTATGCTAGGAGTAAGAGCAGCTTTCAGAGTGTCTTCTGACATGCACTTTGATCTTTTCTGTCTTCCAGACCCTTTGAAAAATCTTTATGCATTCTTCATGAATTTTACTTTTGATGTCTTCCTCCAGTTCATCTAGTCTTTGGTACTTACTGTTCACTGAAGAGAGTCTTTTCTTGAGAGGCTCTCACAGTTCAGGTGGGGTACTCATGATTCTATTTTGCATCTCATGGATATATTTTAATTTTGTTCAGCTGTAACATGAACTTCCATATGAACAATTGGTGGTCTATTCCACAACAATTTTTGCCTTGATTTTTAACAACTGAGATTGAGTTTCTTCATGATCTCTCTTATAGACGTCAATTTGATATTTTTGTAATTCATCTGGAGAAGGCCATGTCTATATTCTACCACTGTGTTGTTGAAAAATGTTATCTGCTATCGACAAGTCATTACTTTTGGAAAATTCTATGAAAAGATCTTTATCTGTTTCTACATGGAAGATACCTCCCTCAGAGCTGGTGAAAAGCGGATCCAAAGGAAGGCATACCGCCTCCAGGAAGTTTAGGAAACGTGTGTTAAAGTTCCCATGTGCAAGGTCACTGTGCCCCAAATGCTTTCAAGTCAGAATGTTTGTTCATCCAAGAGATAGAAAGTGATTTTGTGGCTATGCAAGTTCTAAAGTCAATTTAATCTTTATCTAGATTTATTGGCTCTGGCTAGCAGGGGTTTTTGTCTGTTTATTATTAAGGAGCCCTACCTAAAAACCTTGAGTTATGTTTTAATCAGTTCCTTCCACCCCCATCCTACTGCCACCCCCAGAGTTGCCAGGATTGTGAGGGAGAAGGAGAAAGTTCCACTTTTGAAAGCAGGAGCACTTTCCATATTTAATTTCTAAAGGTGTTCTAAAGAAAGTTTTAGTGGATATTTTTCATTTGAAATTCTGAGAATAAAAAGTTATATTCTGGGTGAAGTGAATTGTGATCCTCACAATTCAAACCACTGAATTTTCTTCACCTGTGAATCAGTGACTTTTCAGTTTTCCCAAATTGAACCTCACCCAGGTTTTACTATCACTCCCAAGCACATTCTCCAGTGTCTGACCTACGACTGATATCTGCAACTTAAAGGGGCCATGTTAACCCAGGCCATGCTTAATTTGAAAATGGAGACACCTTCCTGGTTGCCTTTCTCTTAAAAGTGATGCCCAGAAAGCTCAGATATAACATTCAGAAATCTCTGATGTATGGCTACCAGTTGATCTTCGGTCACCTTTCTTCTCTGCAGTCTTTCTTACCTCTAAATTCCACCTATATCTGTCCTCTGCAGAACACATCTTGATGCAAGTGATACAAGAGGGGTCAGCTTACATCCCCTTTCTATCCTTGGCCCAGACCTGTCCAAGGACAACTCCAAGCCAGAAAAAAAAAAAAAGATATCCACTGTCATCACGTAGCTTCTGAGTCAGTTTGATCCTAGAGAACAAGAAAGACTTGCTCTTTGGACATCTGAGACTAACTTTTATGGGAGTAGAAAACCCTGCCTGTGGTTTCAAACTGCCATCCTTTGTCTCCCTGCCCAACCCATCACCACTGTGCAACTAGGCATCGCCTTGAAAGGACAAAAGCAAACCGGAATTGCCTGTCAGAGTTGCAACGACTTTCTCTCATCCTCTACCATATTTCAATATCTACAAATGTACCTCTGTTACACGCAAAGTAAAAGAAATGGAAGTATCTGACCTTCCTTATACACGTGCCGAGTTCTATAATGAACTCTGGGGGCACTGTGGAGCACACATTGAAGTGCTAATGGCCAGGTTGGCTTTTCAGAACTATCAACTACTCTGTGAGAGAAAGGAAAGATATGGCTGTCTACTCCTATAAGATTTACAGTCTAACTGGCGCTGTCAAGCAGTGTGGGAGAGACCCAGAGTAATGTCTTGGCAGACCACTCTGACAGAGGAATCCTTACCTTGGCGGGGATCAGAGTGTCATAAGTAGGAGAAAGGGAGATTCTATTTATTGGCTGCCATGAAAAATTGTTTTCATGTCTCCTAAAACTAGCAGGCATTACTGCCAGAGAGCTAAATGATACCAAGGGGAAATTCAACATGGGAGAAAGGGACATACCTTCCATGGAGAAGATAAGTGCATTTCTGTTGGTGGAAATGGGAGGAGGACCAACCACCTAGCATGGAGAAAATAACTACTACTACTTTTATGAATCCCAAGGGGAGGGTATATCTGGGACCATGTTCCAAATAAGGCATGTTGGTCTGAGTTTCTGTACCCCACCTGGGTACCCTGACCATGTGCCCTAGACTACTAGGACACTGAACCCTGAAACTTGGAGGCATACATCCTATTCTAAAAGCCATACTAGAGTATTGCAATGTGGAAACCTCAGCAGGTGAACTTGACTTTACTTCAAACACACCTGTAAAACAAGCATTAAAGGCTACAGCATGAGGATTGACCTGGTGGCAGATGGACTAACATTTACCTACAACTTCAGTGGCCTACTTGATTTACTAATATATCTTATTCTCCCAGATCTGTGCCAGACCTTGTCAGCAAACAGTATTGTTAAGTTTTGCTTGTCCACCAACTTCCGTTGTTTGTGTCAGTAACAGGATTTAATTTTTGCAAGTCAATAACTCATGCATAGCTATTTGTTTTAACCTATGCTTGTTTAATCCTCTTTTCCCAAAGGTGTTTTAAATCACTATTTTAAACCATGGACTAAATCAATAACACTATACACAGAAGGAACTTATGTTTCAGGGATATGTTCAATAAGAGTTTATACCATAAAATAGCAAAGATGTTTCTAAGTCAAACCACAGGCAGATAGAAAGCATAGATTTAGGAATGGATTTGGGGCTTGCACTTAAGCCTAGCTATCATTCAAGAACCACTGCTTCTTATAACATGTCCCTGCATGATACGCACCCTCATGAAAGAAACATGGAAGACATGGATGTTCTTCGTACAGCAAAGGGAGGTGAAGAAATTAGATAGTATCCGTTATCAGAAAGAATAACATGTAGGATCTTAAAGATTTTTTTCAAACAAGAAGCCATTCATAATATATATTCAAATTGGGAGTTATTCCTGTTGAATTTTATTATTGATAGTGCTCTTGAGGCTCTGTTATGCATCTTTTTAATAATTTTCTCTAGAGGAAGCTCAGATTAAGTGACTTTACAGAGACAATAAATAGATCAGACTTCCTGGGCGCTGGGGTAGAGCAGAGAAGAGAATGGTTAAGGGGAGCCAAGGTCAAGGAATACAAGAAGGAAGAAAGATTTGAAAAATGATCATGATATCAATTGTCCAACACTGCCTGATGTTACTCAAGTATGTAATGGTATGATGTCTGGATTGTGCCATAATAAAATGGTTTGGGGAAAAATGTATGGTCTCATTACTTTTATGTAGGGTCACTATGAATTGGAATTTAGAAATGGCAGTGGTTTTAGTTTTAGGAAAAAGACTGCTTTAAAAATATGGGTTTTGTGTATAGTAGTTTTATTTTTAACAGCCAAGTTACTTATGTACACATGAATTAGCACAATAGATAAAGAAACACTATTCAACTGCAAAGAGAAGTCAAATCCTGACACTGGGTACAATTGGGATTAAACTTGGACATTTGTGTTAAGTGTAGTTTGTTAATCACACAGAAAATATCCAAATGATAACACTTACATGTGATATTGCTACAGGGGAAAAAATAAAGAAATGTACTATTTCTTGGAGAGAAAGGAAGCTATTTTTAAATAGTATTGAACACGTATGTATGCTGAGGGGAAGGTGCTCATGATGAATGGTGAATATTAGTATGAAGTGGAGTCTAAATGTATACACTGAAATGTACACATGGAAAACATTTTTTAAATAAAAAGAGAAAAGATAACACAGGTGAGATGCCCAAACTAAATACTTTTCAAATTGCATCTTGAGTACTGAGAAAAATGTGGATCTAAGTCACTTCAAATTAAATTGACCTTTGTTTCATGATTCTTGAGCGACTGAGCATTGTACGTATTGACTTTCTGAAGTTTATGAGCCCCTAAATAGTACTTTTAAGTAGAGCAATTAATTTTGTCTTCATTAACTTTAATTATGCTCTGAAACCAAGAGCACTTGGAGCAATTTCAAAAACAAAGTTTGCTTCCTAAGTGGGTTTTCCTAAGTTCTTACAAATCACAGTGACACTCAAAGCATCCGGGCAGGCCTCATTAAGAAGAAAAATAAGGAAACCATGACAATATTCATAAAGTATGCTAATTTAAGCTTTCAATCAAGAATAGAAACAGTGAAATAAAAGAAGGATAATAACTAATTTCATCAGTTCCTACTATTCTTAATATAGAATTCTAAGTAATGAGACATAAGTACAAGGATTTTCTCAATAAAATCAATCTCTTAAAAGAAATATTAAGGTGGCAGCCAACAGATGTTCTCTAGAGATGGAGTTTCCATTCCTTAAAATTAATAAAATATCACTTCACCTAATTAAGAATTATAAAACTAAAAGAAAATAATATTTAGTAAGATTTATAGCTTTGTAATAAGTCTATTTTGAGTAGTTATAACATTTTTGTATACCTATATTGTATACCTATATTGATTTTTTAATCATATTCCATTTTTTATGCAGGGTTTGCATAAAGTCAGGAGATATTATAAAGCAATATAAAATTAATTATATTTACTTAGAGAAGTATTATATATTCTAGAATTCACACTTGATCATAGTATGTCTGAGTTATAATGGCAAACTTCCCTGTACCATTGAATAATTTTGGAACTATTATCAAATTTATAAGATACTAATATACTTTGTTGTACACATGTTATCTAAACTTTTCATATTTATCTAGTTTCATCAGCATTGAGAACAATGTTTTGCAAAATAATATTGATGTCATGGAAGGATGTAAAATGTGATTTATTTTCATACATTAGAATAAATTCATAATATCATAGTTAACGTATGTAATATAAATACCAGTAAGTCAGAGAAGATAAAATACAAAAGAAATGTTAATGTAAAAAATTCACTAAAAAGAAAAAAATGTGGATCCCAAACTCTTTAAACAATGTTTTTACCTATAGATAAATCATTCTAATTTCAAATTAGAATATACAGAATTTTTTATTATTATATTTTTTCATATTTTGCAAAAATCATTTTTTAGGCAGATCTTATTCAATACTGGCTTAGGGTTAGGTCCCACAGATAAGTAAAACTAGTAATGCTAATATATGTATATATGTATACAAATATGGAGAGTAATTTATACCAAGAAAACGTTTCCTTCAGTTTTGGAAGTAAGTAAATCCACTCCAATTCTAGGCAGATTCCAAGAGTATAGGTCATATTTTAAGCTGGAGTCTTCTCCTGAATAAGTAGTTTCGGGGGTTCAGCAATCAAACCTAGACAAGAAGGCCACAGGCTTGTGACCATACATGGATGAATGAATGGGTGGTGGAGGAGATGACTGACTAGAGAGGCGAATGAATGCAAACTGAATAGACAGTAAAGGAGGATCGTTCCTGAAGTCCAAAGAACCAAAGTTTGGTGAGCCAGATTGAGGTCTCAAACAAGAAACTGACAACATTTCCAGAGTGTCCACTTATGTAGGAGATAGGTTTCACCACTGAGATATATTCCGGTCAATTTATCAGGGCTATCACCTGAGGAGTATGGGGACTGTCTGAATTCCACCCTAATCTTTTTAAAGTGGATTGTTGCTCAAAGCAGATCCAATTATGGAGTTGTTTACATTGTATTAAGTCCCATCTTCGGAAATTACTTGACCTTAACTGCCAAACTCTTGTTCCAGCCAAGTTGACATAACAACTATCACAAATTCTTTCAAAATTTAAAATGTTTTAACTTTAAAGATAATTATGAAAAAAGAGAATTATGCTATTTACCCATTTTCCTTCATGTTCTCTAAATAAAGTAAAACCAAATAGAACTTTGCAATTTTAGACTAATAAGAGAATATTTTTCTTAAGAATAAATAGACTAAATGACCTTTTCATTTAATTGACTTTTGCTTTCATTAAATTCAACTAATAAATGGACTTATTTTTTACATTATTTACAAATATAACCTCTCTAGAACTAGGCCTTACACATGAAAGGTATGTATAATTTATGTGCATATATATGCATATTTCTTAGGATAATTGAAATAGTTTTGCCATATCAATTTAAATAAGACATAAAAGAGAACTTAGTTATCTTAGAACAACTGATTTCAAGTTCTCTTTTTATGTCTCATTTAAATAACTTGCTACAGATCAAAGTATTTTGTCTTTAACCATACTACAAGGAATGTGACTATCTTATATCCAAGATTTCACTTGCACATATTTATAAACATGTGTTTTATACAATTATTCCAATTAAGTGTTTTCTGTTTGTCTTAAATTATGCCTTGTGAAAATTACCTAAATCTGTTTCATTTAAAGTACAGGAATGGAATCAGAATCTCTTTCATAACAAGTATCTACAATACTAACTCTGATTCTGATAAATTGGTTAAGTGTTCATAAAATGTTACTCTGCATAGCAATGCTGAAACATACAACTTTTCTCTATTTCTTCAATGCTTCCTCCTCCTCAGTATCATGGTCCCAATTTTGTCTTACAAATCTGGCTGCACTAGAGGATGTACACTGGTACAGACAGAAACCAGAACAGGGAATCCAGGACAGATGATTCCATCAGAATCAGTGGTGAGAGTAATGATACTGGGAGGGTGGAGGGAAGGTGTGGTAGAAAGGAGGAACTGATTATAAAGATCTACATATAATCTCCTCCCTGAGATACAGACAATGGGAAAGTGTGTGAAGGGAGACACTGGACAGTGTCAGATATGATATGATAGTAATTTATAAATTTTCAAGGGTTCATAAGGAAGGGGGGAGTGAAGAGGGAGGGGAACAATGAAGCACCAATGCCAAGGGCTTAACTAGAAAACAAATGTTTTGAGAATGATGAGGGCAACACATGTATAAATGTGCTTGACATACAATGGAGATATGTATAGATTGTGATAAGAGTTGTATGAGCCTCCAATAAAATGAATTTTTTAAAGTTACACTGTTTTCATCATTTTTATCTTTTTAAGCAGTCAAATCTAATCTCAAAAAGTATTGAAATTGAACTGTCCACTCTAACTTGCATCCAATAAAATTCAATAGTATTAAATTAACATGAATGAGATTGTAATTTATCTTTACCTTTCTAACAAGTGTGGGGGGATAATATAAACAAAGTTTATATATTTAGACCTATGATATGTAGTGTAACTGTTTTGGCTATTCAGAACTTAGGTTATTTGAATGTAAAAGGCTCCACATGTAGAAAAATTAAATAAGATGTCTACCTCACCTCATACACAAGAACAAACTCAAGAAGATCATGGACCTAAAAGTAAAACCCCAAACCACAGAGATATTAGCAAAAGAATCTGGACAAACGTAATAACCTTGGCCCAGGGAATATGAAGACTAACTGCAATAGGACAGGGTACACACACAGGGAAATCTGAAATTGGCAAGTGGGATTTACTAAGGATAGAACACTTGTGTGCATCAAAAGACTATACCAAGAGGGTAACAAGGCAACCCACAGACTGGGAGAGAATTTTTAGCAATGACACAACAGACAAAAGTCTTATTACAGAAATCTAGGGAGGAGACCTACATAGCCAATAAATTACTCCTGATCATTAGCCATCAGAGAAATACAAATCAAAACAACTATGAGGTACCATCTAACACCTTTGAGGCTAGCCCATATCAGAAACTCAGAGAGAAAATACTGGAGAATATGTTGTGAGATAGGAACTCTACTCCACTGCTGGTGGTCTTGTAGATATGTACAGGCGCTATGGTAAGCAATCTGGCAATACTTAAAAAAGATAGAAATTTATCTACCTTTGACTCAGCTATTCTTCTACTGGGCATAAACCTAGAAGAGGTAAGAGATAAAGTACAACCAGCTGTAGGCACTCCAATGTTTATTGCAGCGCAATTCACAATCACAGAGTTGGAAACAGCTTAAATTGTCATTGGTAGATGAGTGGATCAATAAACTTTGGCACATACACAAAATGGAGTACTATGCATCACTAAAAAGCACTGATGAGAACGTGAAACTCATCTTTTCATGGGAAAAGTTAGAGGACATTATGCTAACTGAAGTCTGCCATCACAAAAGGAGACATGCAGCATAAGCCCCCTGAGGTAAGTGTAATCAGCACTATAGGAAAGAAGAGAAGCCACATATATCATACCACTTGGGTTGAGGTACAGGAGACAGGGAAGGTTAGACCAACTTACAAAAAAAAATGTTAAAGGAAGAGAGGGGAGGGAGAAAGGTGGGGGGAATGATGATGGAAGTTGAGCAGAAGCAGGGCACTAATCCACCCAGGGAATGAGTACTGGTTCTGTCTCCACAGATTTAGGAGTGGGCATATAGACCCTACCATGTTGCACAAAACCATGAGGGAAACAGAGCCATGTGGAAGAGTGCATGCAGAGAGAGAGCCCCACCCAGAGCCAAACTGACCCCCCTCCCTAGGAATGGGTGTGTCAGAGAATAGCACAAAACCTACAGGCTGGGGCAAAGGGCCAGCATGCCACAACCACATGGAAGCAGACCAGGACAAAAATAGAGAAAGAGAGCCAACTGGGTGACACGCTGACACACCAGACCCAGAGGATGATGTTCCTGGGGGAATCTAATGCGATACAGACAGTCTGGGTGACTGATAACAGCTTGGCTCCTTACTGGAGCAGACAGCAACAAAGGACACTTCTGGGATCACAGGGTGGGGAGGAATACCCCACAGTGTGGTTAACCAAGAAGCAGACATGCAAGACCAGCAGTTGGAGCTTCAGGCCAGGAGATGCTGCTCTTGGACTGCCATAAAGATTAGCAAACAGACCTAGAATTTTATATATTTTATACATTTCTCCTCCCCACTTTTTTTTCTTTTCTCTTTCTTCTTGTTTCTTCTCCTTTTCTCTTTTCAATTTGTGGCAGTCATCTGCTTATGTTAATTTTATGATTGAAATGTAGGGGTAGAGTCTAGCCTGTTAATCTGGAGACAGCCATTGAGTAGCCAATGAGGCCTCTGTGTGAGCATGACTTTCTCCTGAGACTTCTGGAAACCTCACGATATTTCCCTCGTGAAGATGAGAAGCTATCTTCCCCAGTTGTTGGGAGCTAGTCTCAGAGACGATGAATCACAGACAAGACAAGATGGCAGGGTCCAAGAAGCTGGAGGAGCCAGCAGAAAGACCACACAGCTTTGCCCTGATGGAGCCAGACATCTGAAGCTGGGGCGGCCACATGGAGACCTCTGCCTGTGATGAGTTGCTTCTACTGTTGATGGACCCTGAGACCTGGAAGCAAGGAGTCATGTGGAGACTCGTGCCAGTGCTGGGATTCTGCATCCACTGACCTGTGACTTCGTGAGTCAGAAGGAGATTTTATAGACTGATTTCGGGCATATGGGTTAATATCGGACTTATGACTTTGAACTGGACTGGACTCAGTCCTGTTCCTCTTGTATGTAAACCTTTCCCTTATATCTACATGCGTGTCCTTGAATTTGTTCTTCTAGTCTACCTGTACTAACACACAATTATTTGGGTTTTTTTTTTCCCTATCAATCAGGCAAGGTCATAGTCATTGTGCCTACATATGTAAGTTGGCATGGGAAGCAAGCTCAAAGAGAAAGCATTGGTACCAACAGTCCCAGGGAGACCCGGGGGGATAGGGTAGTGGGTGAAGTGGTGAACAAGCAGCACCATAGTAAGGGGAACAGCTAGTGCAGTAGAGTCAGTAACAAAGAAAATATAGGTGGGTGGGGGTGTGAGAGTAAAAGTAAACTAAGTAAGTGGAGGTACCAAGAGGGGGAAAAAGAAGGAAAGTGATAATAGAACAGGAGGAAGTTTAAAGGAAACAGAGGAAGGACCGAGGAGCAAAGCAATGGATAGAAGTATAAACATAGGAGTATACAAGTATGAATACATTAATCCACAAAAATAGAGGTGTTGGTTTATGTACATATAGTTACACAGCAATACACTGAGGCAGTGAATGGATTTTGGGCTTGTGCTCATACCCTCCCTCAATGCAAGAACACTTCGTTCTAACAAATTAGCAATCTATGAAGTTCATCCTCCCAACACAGTTGCTAAAGACAAAATGGGTGCACAAGAAAATGTGGTGAAAAAGGCAGATGGTGACCAGCTATCAAAATATATGGCATCTGGGGTCTTAAAGTCTTGATGTTAAAAAATTTCCATTCAGTAGAGAAGCAACAAGTCCATTTGGAAGAAGCACACACTGGTGTGATCATGAGCAATCATGGAAACCAGGTAAAAAGTATCAGCAGACATAACAAACAAACAAAATACATTGCTTAGAATGAGAGGATTGGAGCAGAGATTGAAAATTCATCTGTAGACAATGGAACAATCCCCACACACAAGGGTCATAAGGAAGTGATGAGTCAACCAGGGTGCAATAAATCATTAATGAAACACACTATATTCCTCTGGTTCCCCACTATCATGACTCCAGTGCTCTTTCTCAATTGATACTACACTGGAACATGCACACAGTATAGATGGGAGATGGGAGATCATGACACACAGAATCCATAAAATGATATAGCAATACCAGATATGTAAGGGGAAGTGGGGGAGAGGGAGGGAGAAAACAGAAACCAATCACAATGATTGACACATAATCATGTACCTCTCTTCAGGAGAAGGAACAACAGAAAATATGGAGAGAAAGAGATATTAGTCAGTATGAGATATGAAAATAACAATTTATAATCTATCAAGGGGTTATAAGGGGAGGTGGAGAGGGAGGGGGTAAAAAAGAGGAGCTGATACCAAGGGCTCAATATAAAGTAAATGTCTAGAAAAGAATGAAGGCAACATATGTACACATTTTTCTGATGCAAATGATGTATAGATTGTAACATGGGTTGTAAGAATCCCCCCAAAATTTTCTTTTTTCCCCGCCGCCCCTAAATTATCTTTTAATATGAAAAAGGGACACATGTTTTTGTGGTACATAGAATTATAAATAAACATTCTGTGACAATGCAATTATCAATAATACTGTATACATTATTTACTATTCAATATGTTGAAATAAAAACAATTGAGGAAAATGTAAACTAACAAAATTAGTGAATGTATCAGAATTCATAACCTATATTTCTCCAGGCAATTCCATGGTTTATCTTCTCTTTTGAAATAATAGCCATTACCAGAGTTCTTCACAGACAAATAATTAGAAATAAAACTATGACGCTAGGTAAATGACTAATTGCAATGAAAGAAAAAGCTCATATGGGGAACCATAGCACCAAATAAGAGATTCTTATCGAGCACACTCAATTTAAAACTTGGCACTGCTACAGAATTGTGAAGAGGGTTTAAAATGGAGATTTGCTCTGGGACAGCATGACAGCAGGGACAAATTTTAAAGTGACCAGATTTTAAGTGGGACACCATTGACTGGAGGTGTAGAAGGGTGCTTGATTAAAAATTTGGTCTATATGAAGCAACAAAAATTTTCATAGAATGCTAAAATAATATTTTAATATATTTATTTTAATTTTAAAACACTGCAGGACATTGTTAAATTATTAAAAAGTGGAATCTCTGGTCTCCTTATAATAAATGCAACTTATACAGACAAGAGATAGATAGACAGTAATTTCTAAGAAATAGCAGTCACTGACTTAGCATGTTTGGTGTCTTGAGATTTGTATAAGTTTTGAAATGCCATGGTGGCTTGCAACTACAATGACAGCCACATTAAAAACAGGGTTTAAGGAAGAGAGTGTAGGGTGAGCTATCAGTTTACTATTAATACAAAATTGACTAATTGAAATGAAAATTTCTATCTAAGTCACCATAAATCCGAAAGGTCTGTAAGAGGTACTATACTTGCACCCTGACTGGCTCATCTCTTCCTTGTGGCCCTTCTGATAGGAGGTGTCCAATTGACTACTAATGGACTTTTGGTCTCCATTCTGCTCTCCTCATTGCCTTTGATTATGATTTTTTTTGTCTGTTTTGTTTTGGGTTTTTGATACCTGATCCCATCGACACCTCATGATCACACAAGCCAATTTGCTTCTTTCATGTGGGCTTTATAGCTTCTCAGCTAGATGACCATATTTATCTTCAAGTCTTTAAGACCCCCAACGCTATATCTTTTGATAGACAGGCACCATCATCTTTCTTCATTAAATTTTCTTATGTACCAATTTCATCTTCAGAGAAAATGTCAGGTGGTGAGCATCACAGAGTGCCATGTTAGTAGAACAGTTTGTTCTTGCATTGAGGGATCACATGTGTAGAGGCACAATGTCCATCTGCTGCTGTAATACATTAAAATAAATAAATAAATAAAAAGATCTATTCCCCTGCCATTATATATAAATGTATTTACATATACATATGATTGTATTAGACCTCTATAAATGTCCTTTGCCTCCCATTTCTTTCCTCTATTTCCTTTTACTTTCTTCCTGTCCCATTATCATATTCAGCTCTCATTCGTGTTTTAGTAATTCCTCTCAGTTACATTGTCCTTGACCAAGCCCTTCCATCCCCCAAAGCTTCCCATACCCTCCTCATCATGAATTTTAGATCACTTATTCTTCCCTTGTCTCTGGATTTGTTGGTACTCCCGATCTTTCCTACCAACACTTCCTCTCCCATGTCTCCCCAGAAATGTCAGTGCCACAGTTCTATCTTACAAATCTGCCTAGACCAGAACATGTATCTTGGTAGAGCTAAGAGCTCACAGCAGAGAGAATCTAGAACAGATGAAATACTCAGGAACAATGAGGGGAGCAACCATACTAGGAGGGTAAGAGAAGTGGAGGATAAGGGGGTACCGATCACAATGATTAATGGATAGCTCCCCACACAGTGGGATGGACAGTAGAAACATGGGTGAAAGGAAACTGGTTGGTGTAAGAAATGAAAAAGGAAAAAATAATTTATAATGTATCAAGGGCACATGGGGTATGGGATGGGGAAATGGGGAGCTGATACCAAGGACTCAAATAATAATAATTTTTTTAAAACAGATGATGACAACATATGTACAGATGTATTTGACACAATGGATGTATGTATGGATTGTGATTAGAGATACAAGAGCCCCCAATAAAATAAAAACTGAAAAAAGAAAAAAAGATAAAAGTTATTTCTTAATGCTATGAGAGATGTATCTAGTATTCTTTAGCTTTATAAGGGTAGTAGGTGATAAATATCAACTGTCCAAGTTTTATTCCTAAGAGACATGCTTTCTTCTTTCTTTTTTTCTTTCTTTCTTTCTTTCTTTTCTTTTCTTTTCTTTTCCTTCTTCGTCTTCTTCTTCTTCGTCTTCTTCTTCTTCTTCTTCTTCTTCTTCTTCTTCGTCTTCTTCTTATGTACAGGTGCTATGGTAAGCAATCTGGCAATACTTAAAAAGATAGAAATTTATCTACCATTGACCTAGCTATTCCTCTACTGGGCATAAACCTAGAAGAGGTAAGAGATAAAGTACAACCAGCTGTAGTCACTCCAATGTTTATTGCAGCGCAATTCACAATCACAGAGTTGGAAACAGCTTAAATTTTCATTGGTAGATGAGTGGATCAATAAACTTTGGCACATACACAAAATGGAGTACTATGCATCACTAAAAAGCACTGATGAGAATGTGGAACTCATCTTTTCATGGGAAAAGTTAGAGGACATTATGCTAACTGAAGTCTGCCATCACAAAAGGAGACATGCAGCATAAGCCCCCTGAGGTAAGTGTAATCAGCACTATAGGAAAGAAGAGAAGCCACATATATCATACCATTTGGGTTGAGGTACAGGAGACAGGGAAGGTTAGACCAACTTACAAAAAAAAAAAAGGCTAAAGGAAGAGAGAGGAGGGCTGGGCTCTTGTTTCTATGGTTTCTACTATAGCTTCTTACGATCTCTCACTATCTTCATGGTCACAGGTGCCTCCTGAATTGCGGAGATTCTCAGTGCAGGAATCCAGGATTCAAAATAGACTCCACTCATGACTCTCCTTTTTTGGTGACCCTGATATAACTTGTCTGCTTCTGACCCGCACATTTTAAGCATAATGAAGTGGCAAAATTTAACAAGTCCCACCCAAAAGTTCAAAGATCTCTCTACTGCCCAGCCTTCATTTCTGCTTTCATGACACCAACCATTCTTCTGCTTTGCTGGTGGTTCTCTTCACCTCAGTTTGGTAGAGTTTCTGTTTGTTATAACCAACTGCTAGTTTTCATAGCGGGTTGTATTTCAGTTCTTTACTTTGCCTGCTGGAAGAATTCACACCCAAGCATGCTTTGTAATCCAAGCAAGTTTTTATGAAGGAACAGAAAAGTTTGGGGCTTTGCAATGTCAAAAGGGTACACACTATTTCTGTAAAGCATGTGCAACCATTGGGAAGCCATGCTGGGGTTCAGCACTGGGCATGACAAAGCACATGAACTAGAACTGACGAATGTGAGGAACTGACGAATCTGGAGACTGAGAGGTCAAAAGCAAGGGCAAGTGAGCAAGAGCCTAAGAGCCCAAGCATATGTGAGCCCAAAACAGTCCTGGCAAAGGCGTGGAGGGAGCACACGCAGGTAGTGTGTGTGTGTGTGGGTGTTACCCCATCATCAGACCTGCCACAAAACCAGAGAAAAAGAGATTGTATTTCCTGTAGCCAGCTAAGAACACCTTTTAACACCTCTGATTGGGGAGGCATGGTTAGAGGTATTGTTTGACTTCATTTGTGACATAGGCCCCCCTGGGTGATGGGCCCAATTTGGGCACCCAGGTATGCCTCCCATCTTTCTCAGGGACTTGAGTTTGAGCATGCTCTCTTCCCATTAGTGTCTTTCGGTTGTCTGATCCCTTTATAAGCCCCTCCATGGGCATGTTTGCATGCCCTGTCCCTAAATCTAGCCACCTAACACAACCACCTATATTATTATTTTTATAGCAGTACTAAGACAGCTGCTCACTGAAATGTGGGGGTCAGAAATCTGTGTGGAAGTTCTACTTTTCTTTTAGGGTTTCTGCGAGTCAGAGTCAACTCCATGGCAATTCTTTATGAAAGTAGATATAAAGTGTAATTGTACCAATTCCTATTACTTACTTATACTCTAGTAAAACAAATGCATAATTAACTCACCAATCCCTTGCAAGTATGTGAGCAGACTAATCATTTGGGAAACATGACCCATTGCTATCCAGTTGATTCTGAATCACAGCAATCCTAGGGTCGGGTTGGAATTATCCAGGGAAGTTTCTGAGACGGCAAGTCTTTGCAAGTGTAAAAGCGGCTCATTATTCTCCCACAGAACAGAGGAGTGGCTGATGATTTTAAACTGCTCACCTAGGAGCTTGTAGCCCAGTACATAATGAATTTGTCAATACATGCAAGGATATCTATCTAAATGAGAAAGGACTAGTTGAGATTCTTTGAACTATTGTCAAGGCTAACATAATCAGGGAGACAAACGGGGAGATAGAAGGAGTCAGGGAGTGTGCTAAAGACGTGAGTGTTGGAAAAATATATATTAAGATGATGGGGGTTTTGTACAGTGAGACTCTGGTGGGGCTAGATGAATAGATCTTTGAAAGTGTACACACAAATGGACAAATAATTATGTCCAAGTAAATATAATTCTATCAATATTCTAGTAAGAAAAATAGTCTACATTTCTAATAAATATGCTTCATAAAATTTGTGTGCCTTTAATAGATATGATCTTAAATGCATATGACAGTTTTATTAAAAAGCTCAAATTGCAAAAGAATTGAAAATTGTATGCAATTAATTTCATTAAAATGAAAGAAAATGGGCCAAATATGTAGAAGCAGTTGTAAAAGTTGGTTTCAGGACACTAGGGATTCTATTGATTTATTACTTATAATAAATAGACTCCTTTTATTTAGAAAAATACATAAATTGCTGGTATAATTAAATAAATTGATACTAAAAATAATCATAGATGGATAAGTACATGTCTTCTGTCTGAATTATTTGAGACCAGAAAATATCCAGTAGAATGGTGATTTGGCAAACCCTAGAAAGCAGTAGGTATATAGTTAGCTTTTTCACAAACAGCGGTTATTATAAAGGCAGTGTTTGAAATTTCATTTCATTGTTTATCCACTGAGAATACATTAGGGCTTCTTTCCTCTTCTACTTGTGAAAATACTCAGGAGAAGAAAAAAAAACAGGTAAAAGTCTGCCTATAGCTCAGTGTTTGGAGACAGGCGCTAAGCACACACTAAGCACACAGGAAGCACAACAGAGAAGAGAGATGCAAATAAAATAAACCAAACCAAACAAAACAAACCAAACCAAACAAAACCAAACAAAATAAGTCTATGAAACCCCAAAATAGCTAAGCTATGTAATAAATCTTGCCTGAAGGACCAACTTAATTGTGTATTTAGGGACTGAAATCTGAATAACAGGAAGGGTTATCTTATTTATAAGATATAAGGGATAATCTTATTTATCTCTTCAGTTTGAATATCCATAATATTAATTTTATCTGTACCGATGCAAATAGAGTAGAAATGGTGTTCATTCTCCTTTTGCTATATAATTTCTTCAAACAAATGACATTGTTTGGGTATATTGATGGTGTGATGGATTTCCACGTTCATCTGTTAAGCACAGGCTACTGCTTTCAATCCACCATCTGCTCCATATGTTGAACATGTATATTTTATGAAACCCTACAAAGCAGTTCTACTCTGTACTATAGCATCACTGATTTGTGATATGTTCAATGGCAGTGAGTTTAATTGGTTACATCTGATGCTCATATGTATAGTAAAATGCTTAGTTACTTTTTAGAATAGTGTAACGCTAATTTTTATTTTCCATCCCCCAGGGCATGAAGAAGATTATTATTTCAGTGTTCGACCATGTAATATAATTGAAAAGCCACCTCGAGAGCTGTAGAAAAGAATACCAGTGGTGTTGTGCTTATTCATTTGGTTGCTAACCTCAAAGTGAGCAGTTCAAAATTACCAGCCACTTCCAGGTGAAAGACAAGGCTTTCTTCTCCCCAAACGAGTTCTTACTTTCACTTCCATTGAATCAATGTAGACTCAGAGCCATCCCTGTGGGTTTCTGAGATTGTAACTACTTATGAGAATAGAAACCCCAGTCCTTGTTCCTAGGAGCTGTGGGTGGTTTTGAACTGTCTTCTGTGAGGATCACAGCCCATCGTGAAATCACTCTGCCACCAGAACTCATCTGGGGAGTCACAGGGGCCCTCTTCCTGTAGTTGCTTGAGGATCAGCATCCACTGAAAGGCAAACAAGTTTGATATTTTTGACTTTGGGGAACTCTATTGTCACAATTTCATTAATGCTTTAGGGTTTTACTTTGGTTTGTTTCCTTTATTTATTTCCTAACGTTAGGTATTGATCTTAAAAGTATAAACTCCAAATTAATGTTTCATTCACATTTCCATAAACCCTGGAAGAAAATAAATCTATAAATCAGTGGCATAAAGTTTTGTCAGAAAATGTAGGACCCATGAAACAAATTTGCTGCCCTTGAGTGGTAATGACTCAAGTAGAGATATAGAGGTTCTACTGGACAGGTCCATCTCTCTCTCTCTCTCTCTCTCTCTCTCTCTCTCTCTCTCTCTCTCTCTCTCTCTCTACCATCAACTCCTTGCAGTCTCATAGGGAGTCTGTGAATTTCTGAGATTGTAATTGTTTATGGGAATAACTGATGGAACTCTGACCTTGCAGCTAGCAGCTGACTGATAACCATATGCCAGCAGGGCTCCTGAAACTACCCTCATGTCTGTCAATTTTTCTGATGATCCTAAACTTGGATAAGCATGTTCCTGCCTTTTATTTTCCCTTGATTTCCAAATGAAAAGTAGACATAACTAATGAAACAAAATATCATTGCAGGACTAATTTTCTGATATAATTAAATATAATTACAACATATTTTCCTATTTGTGATATAAAGAGACATATCATTAGGACACTTGCCACTGCAGATAAAATAAGAAAAATGAGAAAGGGATAAAAGTAATTCTTACCTTTATCAAGGCAGTATGCTGAAGTTGTACATGTTGAGAAGATATAAAAAGGCATAACATGTTTAATATATATGTCTATGTAAATACAACAGTAAAGTAGATACAATATGATATTTATACAAAGGACTCATGTGAAATGCTATCTCCTATCGGCTTTGTCTTTATCAGTTTAAATATTGACTTTTTTCAGTCATATATTTATTAATTGTACCTAACATGCAGTTTTCACATCACTGAGTGAATTTCATTTTTCTTTCCTAGAAAAGGTTAAAGCTATATATTTACATTTATAATACAATTTGATGGATTATATTAGTTGGATATATGCAAAATCAAGTTTATATGATTAAATAGAATTTTATCAACATATTTATTTTGTATTTATATTAGAACATTTTAAAATCATGTCCCTGATTAAGGTGAGGACAGAGGAAAAGGGTATATTGCAAGGGATGAATTGTGCTATCATGCATCTTAGTATACGAATACAACCAGCTTAAATATTAAGCAGAGTGAAATACACAGGTTTTATTATAGACTTTAGAAAGCAGAGACACATTTTAGAGACAGTATGAATTAAAATTATCTATTTAAATATAAAAATGCTGTCAAATCTTTATGATTTTTCCTACTTTGACATATTAGCACACATTACAGTTTCTATGGACCCCTTGGATGCTATTGATTTTGTGTAGGAAACAATTATTAAATACCGTATCAACATTTATACAACTTACATTGAAATATATTTGTATCTACAATTCCTTTTGTGCTGTATTATGACTGAGAACTTAGCTATGAATGAAATTGATATTGTGAAGGGAAAAATTAAGTGAACAGTTATTGAAACAGGAGCAATAAGTAAATAGAGACAATATTAAAGATATTGTGCAACCAGGTCTTTGAGTGACATAATTCTGTCTCCACTTCTATTTCAAAACACTGATAATATTTAGAAGTGGAGCCAAACAATGGATTCTTCTAGTGATATATTTCATTGGGTTGGTTAAGAATCGTAGATTTGAGCCACATATATTGATTAAGGTTTTGACCATTTGAGATCCAAGGGGCAACAGTTGCCAAGGACCACATTCTGAGGATCAGGCAAGGAGGAATGGAATGAGGAAACAGCAAGGAAATAATATGTGAAAGAGGTTTCAATGGACGAATTTAAAGAAATAGTCAATGAATTATTAAATGGAAAACTGATAATCTGCTTTCTAAATCTTCATTAAATACACAATCTTTTGTTTTTAATTGGCTAAACTGGCTTCTTAATTCATGATTAATTAGTTATACTCACTGCCATTGAGACAAGTCCAACTTAAAACTACCTTATAGGGCAAAGTAGAACCGCCTCTGCGAGTTTTCAGGGGTACTTTCATTAGAGTAGAAAGCCTCAGGGTAGTCTTAAATTTCTGACCTTGTTGTTAGCTTTCCAAGAAATGACTCACTACGCTCCCAGGCATAGTAATTTTAAATACACTATTTAATAGTCCAGGCAACACATGTTCTGCTATACATAGGTTCACATGATTTGAAGCCAACTCAATGTATCTAGCCAAAGCATTGTTAAATGTGCTAATCTTCATGTAACTATTCTTTCTCACTCCATCCTATGCTGATGGGGGTCCTAGAGAATATGATATCCCTTTGAAGATTTTGACCTCGAAGTTGAAGTCTGGAAAAGGATATAAATTGGACCATGATAAATCACAGCTCCTCTTTTAATGCATGTATGTCTGAGGATCCCTGGTGGCATAGTGATTATGCATTTGGCTACTAACTTCAAGGTGAACAGTTCAATATCACTTATGTATCTTTTGAAGAAAGACCAACTTTACACTTTCTGAAACTAATTAGGGCAGTCCCATCCTGTCTTATGGGGTTGCTATGAGTGGGTATCCACCAAATGGCCATGAGTATGCCTGAGGAAGATTATGAAAAAGCAAGATTTGACAGGATTTGTTCTTTGAGAAAGAAATATATGTAAAGACAATAAATCTATGCAGTTATGTTCTAACTCTCAGGTGCCTCAGCAAGATCACTATTTATGGTACATGACAAAGTCTATTCCCGTTATTAAATTGAGTACCCAAGGGTAACAAAATGTATTCCTGCATATTCACCTTTCTGCTACAATTAATCCCTGCACAATTTCTGTAGGTGCTAACATTGTTCACAATTCAGAAAAAATAAATTAAATATTTAAGAACAGTTAAGAACACTTTAACTTGCACATTAATATTGAAAAGAACATGAAGACCCAAAATATCTAATCATCTTTAAAATAAAGTATAGCTAATATTATGTAAACCTTAGCATATAAAAGTCAGAAAAGGAACAACTCAAAATATGCTGTTTTTATATACAAATGGGTCACAACTGTATTAAAATTGAGGCAGTTATGCAAATTTTAGAGGGCCCATTGCACGTATATCACATAGCAGTAAACTCTCCATTGTCTTTTTATACTGGTTCCTTTTTCATCATTATTATCACAGATAGGTTGCGTTAAGTACATGAGACTTAGCTTTCAGGAACACATTTATAAGGGCTAATCAATTATTTATAATCCTGGAGAAAATAGAGAGTTTGTTAAATGCATATTATATTTATCGAAGCTGCTGTTATCATTGATGCATAAAAGCAGTCAAACAGAATGCTTTTCATGTTATTATAAACCCAAGTTAAAACATATTTGTGAATTAAAAGAATCTTGACCTTTCAAAATATATGTATTAAAAATAAATTGAATGTTGTTTTTGTTAGGTGACATTCAGTCTGCTCCAACTGATATCGACTCCATGCACAACAGAAGGAAACACTGCCTGTTCCCACACTGTCCTCACAATTGTTCCTATGCTTGAGTCTATAGCATGGGATATGCCTATATGAAAATTAATTAATGTAGAAAACGAGCTCTTTAAGGAAATACTTATAGCCATATTCCTACCTATATTTATTTAAAATGTGCTCAAGTCAATTTTTTTAGTTTTGTAAACTAAACCAATAAGTGGAGTAATTGAATTTTTTTGGTGGGGTGGGCATCACTGCCCTGGTGGGAGTAGGAAGTGCAGCCTTACTCCTGGAGAGCTGCTGCTGGATTTGAACCCCCAATCCTGTGGGCCACAGTCCAGCACACAACCACCACGCCACTGGGGCTCAGCCCAGCAATTGACTTTTTATAAAATTTCTCACTCCCATCAGGGTCAAACTTGACTCTGTAGAAAAGAATTGAAGTGTCTCTGTAGGATCCTAAGGCTGCAAATGTTATTGGGAACAGACAGCCTCGGCTCTCTCCCTTGGAGCAGCTGGTGGGTTTGAACTGCCAATTTAGTAGTTAGTACCCCGAAGAGTAACCATTATACTATTAAACTTAGTATTCTAAAGCCCAATTCAAGTTAGCAACTGATGTAAAAGGAGCCAGTTATATAAATTGGCTTCAAATCCATTAAGTGAAATTAACATACTGGAACAATATTTTCAACACTACACTTCTTATAAACTAAATGGTATCTCCTTGTCTTCTACAAATTGTCTTATACAAATGTTGAACTTTTATTGATGAGGTCTGTAAGTGACTCAATTGGGAAATAAAAACGTTACAGATTTGATCAATTAAGAATATATGAATCATATTGAATTCAGGTGCGTTCTTTGCCAATAATGACTAGCATCCATGTTAAAAAGCAAAGGAGAGAGCTACAAGCCAAAGAACACCCATGCTATTAGAACCTGGAAAGAAAGGACTGAATCTTTCCCTGAGAAAATCAGAGAAAGTGTGTTTTGGATTACAGGTTAATTTGGATTTGCAGGCTTTAATAAGCCCATCAGTTTGTGTGGATTTGTTAATGTAGCCTAAGAAAATACAGACACCCTCTGCCTTCTGATTAGATTATTAAATTGTCCCCTATTTAATATTATTAGTATAGCATATTTTTTTAGATTTTAAGTCAACCTTATGGAGTCTAATTTCTCAATCTGAAGATGGCTGCTTTGTGGGTGTAGCCTTGTTTTATAAGAAAAACAATGAGAACTTCTCTCTCTTTCTCTTGCTTTTTTCTTTTCTTTTTTTTTCTGAGTGGGGGGCTGGGGGCAAGGTTTGCGGAGTGCACTTCCTGCCTGACTAGATTTTGCATCAGGCTGTGTGGTTGGCCAGTAGATATAGGTAGCTATGGTGCCTTGCCATGTTCCTGTGGATATTTAACAAACAACCCAAAGCATTCACAGCCATCAAGTTGATGCCAGTGTTCACTATATGACAGGGAATAATTGCCCTTGTGAGGGTCCTAGACTGAAATTCTCTACAAGAGTAGAAAACCCAGTCTTTCTCCTGAAGAGCAGCTCGTGGTTTCAAACTGCTCACCTTGCCAATTCTAGTCACATGCCTAACCACTGCACAGCCAAGGCTCATCCTGTGAATCTTGAATCCACGCAACTACGCTCCCTGTGGTTTCCAAGTGTCCTGCTTCTCCTTCTTGCTTAGTTTGTCTAGGGTTTACTTTATCCACCTCAATTTACTAAATTCTACTTCTGATTTACAATAATGGCTGCATTCAACTGGAAAATAGAAATGTTCGTCTCTATTCACATTTCCCTTTTGTGTGTTATACACCCAATAAAATGATTATATGCACATTTTCCTCTGTGGCAAAAATCAGTAAAGAGAGGGCATGCACATTCATATGGTCTGCTTTATTTATCTAATTACACGTGTGCGAATTCAAATGATTATTTTTGACCAGTTTCTGTCAAGCTGAAGAACCAACCATCCCTACATTTGTAACGTCTGCCTAGAACTAAAGGATTCTTTCATTTTTTATTTTTTACGATGTTGAAATAAATTTCACATATCATTTGAAATTTAGTGCTGTTGAATTCAGGATAGTTATTTTAATATTTTAGCATTTTAATATGAAATTCTGGCCTCCATTGTTTCTGATGCGATGTCAGTTGTTAATCTCGTAACTTACATTGTACTTGTTAAGCCATTTTAGATATATTAGAAATTTAGTAGTCTGCCACATAATCTCCAATTAAAGTGCCTTTTTTTCTTCTCAAAATAATCATTCTCTTAGACTTTATCTTAATTATGTTCTTATTGTTCTTTAATTTTCCCAATTTTATAAATACTCTTAATAAATACGCTTCTAGCCATATTCTGTGATTTAAAAATATTATTTAAAATTTTAGATGTTCAAGAAAATGTGTGTGTGGGGCTTTCATTCATTAAAGATGAATATGTATTATTATACTAAATGATGATATCATAATTTATTAATTATACACTTGAATAAACGTTTTTCTCAGCAATGAAAGTGTTTTAAACTTTCTGTTTAAAAAGAAGTACTCTTTCCTTCTGAATAGTTTGCAGAATTTAGAAACGTTTATATTTAATGATGGAACAGCTGTAAGTTTTATTCATGTTGAATTGTGATAGAATACAAAGTCTGAGAAAATGGTTACAATATGAACATTTTATATGATGTGTTAATGTCTTACAGTTAAAGAATGGCAGAAAGTTAGTTGAGTAAAAAAAATGTACCAGTGTATGCATCATAATATTTTGAAAATATTGCAAAAATAACAGCACATGTCCTCATAGATATATACCCTAAACTTTCTCTTAAAGATTTTGAAGAAGAATTACTCCTTAAAGCTCACTTGGAGACTATTCAACAGGAATAGCTCAGAAATTCTGCTGTTCTGCAAACTCAATAGCATTTAAAAAGAAAACACAAAAAGCACAACATTGAATTACGTATGTTCTAACCTGGTGGGTATAAAACAACATACACTAATATTTAATTGGCTTTCATCAATTAATGAAGTAACTCTCTTATTCCTAAGAAGCCATAGTCTATTTTTTCTTTACTGAAAAATGCATATTAATTTTTGTTCAATTATTATATATTCAGTTGATATATTCAAATACTTATTTATTTTACTTAAACTTATAGCATTGTGGTTGTTATAAAAATGAGCTTATCTGACTTGAGTTGCAAGATGCTTTTAATTTTTATTTTTTGTGGGGAGCACTGTGCAAGATGCTTTTTATACTTATCTACATAAGAAAGTGTAAATATTTGGAAACAGATTCTTCATTTTCCAAGGTTAAAGGAACAATTCATAAAATCATATTGCTGTTATACATATATGCAATTATACATTATGTAGTACTTGGGAACATGCCTAGATGATTATATTTTGTTGTATCTAATCACAGGAATATTGTTTTAAATGAACAGCAACAAAAATTGTAGGTTCAGAAACTATGCGACGATGTTGAGAATACAATTTTTCACAAGAGATGATGTAAATGACATGTCCTTATATATAACAAACCAAAATAATAAAATTAAGCAAAGTTCTGACATAGCACTTCCAAGCATATACCATTCTGGCTTTGTAACATTCTCAGAGCAAATTACTTTTCAAAACCACCAGCAGCTCAGAGAGGAAATGACTCAAATTTCTCCTCTAGTACACAGTTGTAGAAAACCCCTAGGTCGTTATGAGTCAACATTAATTTGATGGCAGTAAGTTTGATGGGTACCATATTACAAGCAATTATACCATTCTGCTAATTTCTGTAGTTTCCAGTTTGTGTGTAAAAGTAATATAAAATGTCCCTTTTGATTATAGTTATATACCAAGATTGAACCATCATCACAAACTTGTTGGCCAAGTTTGGAAGTCCTCTGTTCATCAAAAAATAAATAATGGAATATATATATATATATATGCTTCTTTTAACTTAGGTTAGGTTAGTAATTATATCATTGTTCTTAATTGTTGAATCAGAAAATCTTATATGATCTTTAGTGAAATCATTAGGTTGTGTGATGTATGCTTATTTCATAGTTTAATTGGTATTTGTGTCAATAGATATCAGCAACTTATCAAAATAAATTGGTATAGTATGCTAATAAAATAATCCATAAAGGCTTGAGCAGCTGACAAAGCACCAAATGCAAGAACATTTGCAAAAATAAAGGATTTCATAACTTAATTTCATTATGTTCTTTTAAAATTCAAAAATGAAAAAAAAATTCAAAAATGAATTGTTAAACATTTATAAAAGAGTTTATAAAAATCTGTTACAGTGATTCATTTTGCTTTATATTCTTTAGATAATTATATAGGAAGCTCGATGTGAATCTATAAGATTATGTTACAAAAAATGAATATTTTCAGAAATTAAGTATGAAAAATAATTTCAAATGATGATTACAAAGCCATCAAACTGTAGTATACATTGGATATTAGTATCAACCCTCACTGAAAACAATTTTGTCCAGGAATAGTAACAACAGCAGAAAGAACAAAATAAAATACGTGCACACTCAATAATGACAAACCTTAGCTCTCAGCCTCAACTACTTCAGATACATATGGTTAAATAAGGTATTAAAGTATTTTAACAATGCATTAGTTTAGCAGTTTAGAACAAATCTCTGTCGGACCAGTTTTGATAACTAGTTTTGATAACCAGTTTTTTATAACCTTGGAGCCCCCTCCTTAGAAAGCTATAAATCTTCTTTCTTAATTCCCTCTAAGTCATTATCAAGCCATGGTAAAAAATGTTGTAAGTCTGTTATTGGTATTGGTTGCCATCACATCAGGTCCTGCTTATGGTGACTCTGTGGACAAGAAAACAAAACCCTGCCTGGTTTGTACACTCCTCAAAATTGTGATGTATGAAGCCAGTGTTGCAGCTGCTGTGTCAATATCATGCTCGTGGAGAATTTTCTCTTTTTGATGACTCTCTTCCTTCTATAATATCCTACTGTCAATTCTTGGCGCTGTTGCCACCTGTTAACCTGTGTAAAGAATGGGGAAAATAACCTTGTCATCAGAGCTTTTCAATATCTTCTGGCTATATATATTTCAAAATAGATTTTGGAAAAAAAATTCATTTTATGGAGTCAATATTAGAGTCAATATTCTTTGCCAACACTATCATTACAAGACATCGCTTATTCTTAGGACCAAATTTCACATACATCAGAGACAATTGGAAATACCATAGTTTGGATCTGGCTCATCTTGGTGCTCAAAGCAACATCTTTGTACTTTAAAACTGTTAATAGAGCTTGGGGAGCAGATTGGTCCAATCCAATTCATTCTTTGATTTCTTGACTGCTGCTTCAGTGAGGAATGATTGTCAATCCAAGGAAAATGACACCCTGCTGTTGTTGTTCTTGGTGTCATCAAGTCTGTTCATCAAACCTAATGGACAACAGGACTAAACACTCCCCAGTCCCGCACCATCATCATAATTGTTCATCTACCTGTGCAGCCATAATTTCAATCAATCTCCTTGAGAGTCTTCCTCAGCTTAGCTGCCCCTCTATCAAATAAGCTATCCTTATAGGGTGAGTAGTCTCTCCTGACAACATGAACTAATAATGTAAAACTAATTCTTGTCATCTTTGTCTCTGAGGAGTACTAAGGCTGTATTTCTTCCAAGACAGCTGGATTTGTTATGTTTCTAACTCTCAGTCCATATTTTCCAGTACTGTCCCTTCCTCTTTGTTTCCAACTTTGTTTTCCAATCACCAATAATTATCAATGCATCCTAATTTTATGTTTGCTGAATGTATGACTGAAGTCTTTGGTAGAATTTCTTTCAATTTCCTCATCACAAACTGGTGCATAAATTTCAATAATAATTGTAGTTATGGATTTCCCTGAAGGCCACTAAATATGATCCCCTGAGTTTGGTGCATAAGTTTGAATAATAGCTGTGTTAATTAGATACCCTGAAGACATATAAATGTAATCTTATCACACACAACATTTTATTTGGATAGAATCTGCAATGTTCTTTTTGACAATGAATGTCAAATAGTTCTTCTTCACTGTGCTATTCCAGGCATAGTAAATCATCTGATTCAAAATGGCTAATACCAGTCATTTCAGATCACTCACACCTAAGATATCAAATCTCATATGGTGATGGGGCTTGCCTCAAGGTAAGAAGAAACAGCTGCAAAAATCTGCTAATGATTGAAACTTGGAATGTATGAAGAATAAATCTTGCAAAATTGGGAGCAGTCATAAGGAAATGTTTATTCTTACCTTGACTCATGTCCCATCATGAAATGAATAGTCTGAAGGTTGCAGTCCCACAGGTTTTACCCTACTCACTTTACCATGGTTACTTCATTTCAAGAAATCCACTCCTTAGGCCAATTTTCAGTGTCCTCTCATTAAAGGGACCCATCTTTGGCACTATCTCCGATGATGTTCTGCTTCCATTCATTAGTCCTTCAGTATCTGACAGTATTTTGAAATTAGTCATAGTATTTCCAGTGGCTTCTTCCTCTAAAGTGGGGAGCCAAGTTCTTTTTTCATTTTCTGTTCTTCTGGAAGCTCTCCTGATACGTGTTTACTCTGGGAGACCCTTCTGGTACTTGGAATATGGGAGACACAGCTTCCTGGATCACAACAACACATATGTAACTACAGTCTGACACACTGAGAGAAAAGTTGTAGAGTGAAACCAGACTAAGTTTTCACCATTCAATATTATGCTAAATATTGATTAGCTTGTGTGAAATTTTACTTTCATTATATTTATATTTGATCCATTGAGTTGTAAATTGTAGTCACTGATTAGTAAGTACTTCAAATATTCTTTCTTTGTCACAAGTAAGTTTGTGTTATTTGCTTATCACAGCCTGTTAAAGAGCTTTTTTCCAATTCTGATGCCATATTCTCTAGATAGTACAGATTACTTGAGTAACATATAGACTGATGAGTATTGTGGGAAAACATATATCTGATGCACGATTTTCCTGACTTCAAACCAAGCACTATGACTGCTCTGTTCAAATGATTGCTTCTTGGTTTTTATAAAACTTCTGTGTGAGTCTGATTGAAAATAAAAATTAAAAAAAATTAATTCCCATGCATTGATCCCTACTTATAGAAACCCTTCAAGACAAAGTGGAACTATATTTTTGAGTCTCTCTACTTTCTATAAGTCTTCCTAGAAGTAGACAGTCTCATCGTTCTCTCTAAGTTCAACACAGTCAGCATCTCAATGTGTAATACAACACAGCTCCAAGAGCGTGATTATTATTCCATAATGCAAATCCACAATATTGTCCATACTTCATTATGATTTACATAGGATACAGTCTCACAGAGTTAATACAACACAAGTAAGCAAAACATATTTCTGGTAGTCTCTACTTTCAACCAAGACCCAAATGATATCAGCAATGACAATGTTTATACGGAAATTGGGTTCTTTCTTAGACTAAAAAGACTCCCCAGAAAAAACAAAGATGAAATAATAGAATGACAAAAATGATCTTTCTCACATTTGCTATGATGAGAGAAATGAAGTGAAAATTCAATCTTAAGGATTATAAATTCATATATATTTTAATGTAAAATACCTAGATATATAGCAGGGATTATATTTTATATTATATAAATTGTATGTTTTTATAGTATGCATTTTATGTGTGATCTGATGATTTCCTTATTTCTAAATATTTTATTTTAACTAATACATATAAATTATTTTATTGGGGGCTCTTATAGCTCCTATACAATCCATATATTCAATGTGCCAAGTATATTTGTACATATGTTTTCATCATATTTTTTTTGTCATCATCTTTTACAAAGCATTTCCTTTCTACTTGAATCCTTGGATTCAGCTCCATATACCCCACCTCCTCCCCACTTTCCCTACCACGTGAAGCCTTGATCATTTATCAATTATTATTGTCATATCTTACAGTAACCATTGTCTCCTTTGACCCACATTTCTATTGGTTTTCCACCTTTTGGGGTAGAGGCTGTTATAAGTCAATCATTGTGATTCATTGGTCCTTCTCCCTGCTCCTTCCCCTAATCTCATTATTGTTACTGAGCGATAGATCTTTCTGGATTTTCTGTGTCAAGAGATCTAAGGTAGGATTGGAGGCATCATAGTGGAAGCTGGAGGGAAACAATAAAGAATTAGAAGAATGTTGTATGCTTCATTAGTGCTATACTGCACCCTGGCTGGTTCTTCTCTTCCTTGTGCCCCTTTGCTGAAGGGATTTCCAGTTGTCTACAGATGGGCTATGGGTCTCTATTCCCCAAGCTCCCGTACCCTGTTTGCATCAATATGATGGTTCTGGGTCTTTGGATTACTCATATCTGACTCTATTGGCACAACATGATCACCCAGGCTTGTATATTTCTATGTGGACGCTTTCCCTTCTCTGTTACATCTTCACGCCTTTAAGATCTCAGATTGTATATCTTTTGATAACTGGGCACCATCAGCTTTCTTAACTACATTTGCTTATGCTCCAATTTTGTTTTCAGTGATCATGTGGAGAATGTCAGCATCACAGAATGCTGGGTTATTAGAACAAAATGATCTTGCATGGAGGGAGGACTTAAGTAGAGGCCCAATTTCTATCTGCTATCTTATTACTTAAGAATATATTATTTTTAGATATTATATTTTAATTACAATATATTATTTTAGAGTATTCCATTCATTTCATTCAACTGAATCTTCTCATCTTGTAAATAAATTTGAAAAAAGAAAAGTAAAATATGAGAAAGCGCACAGAAAAATGTGTAATTCACTAGTAATAAGGGGTCTCTCAGCAATGTAATTAGGTTTACACTCAATTACTAAGCAAAGTTTGGTGATTGAAATAAACGCAAAAGTATTTTGGAATATAGGCAAAGTATTCTGCTTCTGAAAGATCTCTTGACACAGCCTATTAAATTTTGGAGTAGTTCTACCCTTCACTGACAGACTTGCCATAAGTCGGTCTTGATTAATGGCAGAAGGATATTACCTTGTTTTATTTTATTATTATAATTGATTTTTTCTCAACTGGAACTAATGCCAAAATGCTAACTGCATTATAAATTCAAAATCTTAACATGGAGCTGCAAATTTCCTAACCAAATCGCAGAGAATTATATGAACAATTTGATAGTATATCTATAGAGTACTTAATTGAATTACTTAACTAAGAAGTCTATATAATTGAATTTCAATGTATAGATAGAATCATGTATGTCAATATACATCAAATTTAGGAAAACAAATAGCTTGTTATGAATGATGTTGCTTATCTCAACATAAAATCAAATGACATTTAATTATTAGGATGATTTTCTAGTTCACGTAGTGAGAAAGTGGAGTCTTCATTGCATAAGTAAATGTGACAAGCTAAAGGCACAAGTTTATGCATTGGGCTGGTTTAACCTAAGATATGTCACTACCCCGTCATGTTTTCATGGACTTTCGATCCATGGACCTCTGCACCCATTGGTCTGTGATATTGCTACATCCCACATAACCATTCTGCATCATCAGCCTGCCTACCTGAGTCTGAAGACTGTTCTGGCTAGTATCAGATCCATAAACTTGAGTTTATTGGGATGGCATGCTGTCCTGATCTAAGAGTGTTGCTGTTGTAGTGCCCTCGGGTAAGTTCAGATCCACAGTGACGTTATGCACAACAGAACAAAGCACTGCCCAGACCTATGTCATTCTTCACAATTATTTCCTGTGTTAAAGCCCATTGTTGCAGTCACTGTGTCCATCCTTCTCATTGATGGTCTTATCCATTTTCATTGCCCCTTTCCTTTACCAATCCTGATGGATTGGTCTCCTGAAAACATGTCTAAAGTACATGGTCCAAAGTCTCACCATTCTTCGCCCTGAAAATCACTCTGCAGGATTACTTGATATCAAGCTCTTTCATATACACATATTCTCACTAGTTTACCCCAGTTTTGTTTGCTCTAGAGAACCCAGGCTAAGTAGAGGTACCCTTTAAGTATCAACAAGCATGGGGCTGAGCCCCAGTGGTATAAGTAGTTGAGTGTGGGACTGCAGCCCACAGGCTTGGCGGTTCAAATCCAGCGCCGGCTCTCAGGAGCGGCACTGGATAATGACCACTAGAGACAGTGATGTCCCCCCAAAAAACAACAACATCAACAACAACAACAAAGAATCAACAAGCAAATATTCATTTTAGTTCTACAACAAAAGAAACAGTAATTCCTATTACTAGTGAATCTGCAAGATCCCCAGATTAGAATTGCAATATGACTGACAGCTTGTTTTAGCCTCTTGAGGCTTCTGCAGATGACTTAACTGACCCATATTCAGAGGCTTAACCCATAGGAGGGAATAAAATATAATAAATTGTATTATGCTTGTAAAAGTTGTGGTAAGTATGTACAAAGAAGTAAATACCTGCAAATAAAATTCAGAAATAATTAACCTTTTAAAAAGATATTTGTGCCACAGTTTAGATCCTACAATAGCTGTAATCTACAAGCCAATGCTTATATAGATACACTTTCTGAACAGGTCTAGGAGAGACAGTGGAATTATACCTGTCAATATAGACATATTGACAGGAGCTATTTGTCCACTTGCATATCACTGTTGCAAACGTATTCATGAATATGATGTACTACACAGGAAGGAAAGTCATGAGAACTTCTTAAATATAATCAAACACCTTAAAGAAATAAAACTGCCTGGTGACCCAGAACCCTAGTCCTGAGAGTACAGCAGTTAACTGGCAGAAGACAGTTCACAAAGGTAATATTTCACACTGTAGAATATTGCAATTGTGAAAGCTCTGCTATTAGCATTTCAAATATCACCTTTTTTTCACTCATGACAGACAAGATGTCAGCGGAGCTTTCAAATTAGCAAAATGAAGAAAAACAGCCTGGCTATCTACTACTCCTCCCACCACACACACACGTCTCATAAATAGCAATCGACTCTTCTTCGCTATAATGCAGGGTGATGAGCTCCTCCAGTTAGAAAGCCACAGGGATTCCCACGCATAGTTGGAGAAGCATAGCCTCTTTAAAGTATATTCTATATAATGGTTTTAAGAGGTGGAGCAAAGTTTTAAGGGGTGTTTATTTGCTGGTGTAACATGACTAAAGATCAGAAGAAGAACTGAAGTATTCGGAATGTAGAACGATGAAGCATGAATCTAAGCAAATGAAAATTGAAAATAAATGAAATGCATAATAATTGTGTGCATAAGTATAAATGACTTGAAATGTATGTGGTCTCCTATTCAGGGATGGAGACTTTGAAATGAAATAGTTTCACTCTTAAAATGCAAAATAAGGTTTGAAAATCTAACCTTAATCATCGCAGTGACATTGATAAAATACTATCTGTACCCTTACTAGTTAATGTGACTATTATTTGAATTTATGCATCCACCTCTTGTTCCAATGCTGGGAATAGTGAAATGTTTTACTAACTTCTGCTCTATGAAAATGATCAAATATGCAGTTCATACTTTTTGATAATTCTTGGTAGTTGGTATGAGAAAACTTCAATAGATGAAAGGATAAATATCTGGGAAACATGGTCTTGGTGGTGCAAATGTCAACAGATATGATACTTATCGATCATCAACTTTATTGTTTTTCAGTTATCATCCTAATAGTACTAGATTGCTCTATCTTTCCGTTTATGACTGCAATACTTTAAGGGAGATAGATAAATATGATGCCAGAATACAGGGCCCTAATTCATTAGAATTGCCAAAGCAGAAATTGATTGCTTAGTCCCAAACTATTATTTACAAGACAGATAAACAATTAAATCAAATCTCGTTATTCTAAGTTTATAAGAGAGTATCTAATCTATGTTCCTTTTATGAAGGTGTTCAGACATTATTCAAATTTAACAATAATTTTACATTGTAAGTTTCACAGCACCTTAATAAGTGTTTAATAAGAAACAAAAATTACTCAGTTTTTCCAAATAAAGTTTAGTTGCCTGTGAATCGAATATTTTGATTATCATTAACAAATTTATTACAGATGAAATTATTTACCAGATACACTGTCACTCTAGGTCTACATTGTTTATTTTTGGATCTGAGGATGCTCCCTTTCTAAACTCAATCTTTATGAGCTTATACACCTTGTTATTTTACACAAGCTTGGATTTTTTATGATGATTATAGGACTTTCTTAGTCCCTGATTTAATTAGTGCATTCTGATCAATGTGTTGTCAAAAATCATTGGCTAATAACACTAAAAGCAATTCCCCAGAGACTCTGGTTTATAACATCGGCAATAAGAAAGACACGCTTGAACCAATGCATAGCATGATCAGTAATTTCATAGGTTCCTCTAAAAATAATTTAGGTATATATTATTTGAACAATTTTTTGTGTGAAAAATCAGTAAATTATAACTGAAATTATTGTCAATAGTTGGTAATTTTAATAGAAAAATGATGATTAGAATTACTAATGTTATTCATACATTTAAGATTGATGAATTAAATAATTTCCCACTAATTCTGACTAATAATCGATGCCTAGTGGTGTAAAAAAAATGCCTTTATTGGCTGTGGGTTAAGGGTGACTTTACTAATAAAAGTATGCCATTAAAATAACCTTAGCAATACAAGTAGTATAGGAGTTTTTTAAAATTCTATATATGTTTTTCAAGCAATATGATTTGTTGTTGTTGTTTTTTGGTATCATTGCCCTCTGGTGGGAGTGGGAGTCCCAGCCTTGCTCCTGGAGAGCTGCTGCTGGATTTGAACTGCCAAGCCAGTGGGCCACAGTCCCACACTCAACCACTACGCCACCGGGGCTCAGCCCGAGGCAATATGATTTTATCTGAGAATGGTAAGTAAAAAATCTACTGCATGCTATAGAGGCCAGTGCCTGGAAAAGACTGGTTGCCTGGCAATGTAGAGTGGCAGCAAGAAAGAGGAAAACTCTCCACAAGATGGATTGGCATCGTGATTGCAACGAGGGAGTCTTGTGTGGTCCCTGTTTTCTTTCTGTTTTCTTTCTGTTCTCCAGAAGTTCTCTAGGAATCAGAACCAATTCTATGGCAACTCACTAACAGCAAATGAACAATGATACTATAGAATTGTGACATGAAAATGGACTTCATTACTCTTCTTTAATCTGTGAAGACCTCTACGTGAAAAATTTGTTTAAAATATTGAGTCATGACTTAAATAAAGCCACAACATGACTAAAAATGTCAATCCTAAGATTACAAAGTAATCATTAGTAAAAGTTACGTATCACGTGAATAATAAAGTGAGACTTCTCATATAAGCTCTTGTTTTATTCAAATGAACTCTGGTTTCCATCCATGTATACATCACTACATTAATTTGGAGTAAGCATGAAGTCAAATTTGCATAATAGAAAGTAAATCTGATAAGACTCAGTAGTTCTTTATACATGGAGTTTGCAAATTAGTTTTCAAAACTGACACATTGAAAATCAAGTGAACAGAAGTTACTGGGACTTGATTTTAACCAAAACAAATGCAAAGGAAATCAAAAGATGAAATGATTCATCCAAAAATATTTCATTGATATAATTTATTCAAAGTAGAAATATTTCAATACTGAATGGTACATCAAATAAGGACTGTGCCCTGGAGCAGAAGAATGGATAACTCCAGGATATCGAGAAAAGAAAGTAGGTTATTGGAAGGTGGCATCAGCAGGAAGAAGACTGCCAGAAGCAGGATGTTTTCTTTGAGTCCCTTCTGTGCTCAGAATACACAAACATTGGATATTTTTTCACGGGGTGGACATTACGGTGGTTGTTGTTACTTGCCTAAGAATTGATTTCAACAACAGAATGAAACACTGTTCAATCCTCTGACATCTTTCAAAATTTACCACAGCCGGAGTCCATTGTTGCAGCCACTGTGGCAATCCCTCTCCTATTAATCTTTCTCTTTCACTACGCTTCTACTATACAGGACTAATATTATTATTTTCCTGATAACATAACCAAAATACACGAGTATGTCATTATCACCTGTAAGGAGCATCTCGTCTCTCTGTGTTCCAATACAGATTCCTTTAATCTTTTCCAGCCTTGTAATCCAATTTATTGGCTTCTCCTACTGTCTTCTTTATTAAATGTCTAGCTTTCATATCCATGTAAGTCAATTAAAAATAGCATAACATTGGTCAGTTGCCCCTTAGACCTCAAAGTCACTTCCTTATTAGCCAACAGTTTTAAGACATTCTTCTCAGCAGTTTGACCCAAATGCAATGAGCCATTTATTTCCAGGAGCATCTATTATGAATTCAAGCAAAATGAAATCCTTAACTACCTTGTTTCAGTTATGAGTTTTGTTTTCTTTACATAGAATTGTACTCCACATTGGATCCTGCAACTCTTGATCTTCATCGGAAAGTGTTTTCAACCCTTCTTTTTCTTTGTTCTTAATTATTTTTAAAATATTTTATTGGTGACTCATACAACTCTTATCACAATCTATACATATATTCATTGTAAGCCAAGCCCATTTGTACATTTTTAGCCATCACCAGTCTCAAAACATTTGCTTTCTACTTAAGTCCTTGGTATTAGCTCCTCATTTTCCCCCTCCCTCCCTGCTCTCCCTTCCCTCATGAACCCTAGATAATTTAAAATCACTTATAAATGATTTTTTTGTCGTATCCTACACTGTCCGATGTCTCCCTTCACCCATTTCCCTGTTCTCCATACCCCAGAAGCAGGCTATATGTATATCCTTGTAATAGGTTCTCCCTTTCTACTACACCTTCCCTCTACCCTCCTGGTATCACCACTCTCATGACTGATCCTAAATGGACCATCTCTCCTGGATTCCCCATGTTTCCAGTTCTCATCTGGACTAGTGGGAACAGCAGGATTTGTAAGATAAGTTTGTATCACTTGCATACCGATGGCTGTTAATAAGCCACATTCTAATATTGATGTTTCATTCTTTTTAATATATTACAGCTTCTCAGAATACATATTGAGCAAATATGGCAAAAGGGTACAACCCGTATGCATATATTTCCTGATTTTAGACCATATAATGTTCTGTTACTCTGTTTAAATGACTGCCTCCCGATATACATATATTGGAAGCACAATTAAGTGTCATGGAATTCACATCCTTATTAATGTTATTCATGACTGGTTATGATCCACACACGCAAATGTTTTACACAATCCACAAACGGCAAATGAAATCGTTTATGATATTCCCTGTTCTGAGACAAGCTCTATATGATATTGGCAATTATATCTCTTGTTCCACATCCTCTTCTGAATCCTGCCTGAACTCCTCAGACAGGTGCAATTTGTTATAAAATCTGACAGTCGTGGTGCATGTAGTTGAATAATGGCCGTATTGACTGGGTTTATTTTTATTCTGTCACAGACAACATTGCACTTCAAGACGCATCTTGAGGTATCCTTTTTAACGATGGATGTTGAATTAGTCGCTCCTGATACAGGATTCTATATGTCTGTCCAATTCAAATGGACCAAATACAGGGCCACATCAGCTCACTAATCAGTACCAAGGATTTAGCTCTTTATGCTGCTCTTCTGCTTTTGAGGACTTCGAATTTTTCCAGATTCATATGTCTACATTCCAAGTTCCAACTATCAATAGAGGCTTTCAGAGATTTCTTCTCATTTTGCGTCCTCCCCTTCATCAAAGCACAGCCCCCAAAGTTCTGTTGCATCCACATCCTTATGCCCCAATCCATTTCGAGTAGGCAGCTCTAGTGCACGCCATGTGTGCAATGCCTCCTGATCTGAGGCCTTCTGCGACGGGCATCATCTCTGGCAGTGTTCACCTGCAATTCTTGGGGGTTTCAGTGGGTAATGCCTCAGGAGTACCCGGGCTATTCTTTCTTTGTCATATGTCCTTAGATTGGATGCTCTTCTGAAAGCTGCTTTCCTTGGCTGTCACTGCCGGTATTTGATATATGTGTAAAGTAGCTTGCAGCAACATGTAGATCGACTGCCACAGGACAGAAAACTGACAAAGAAGTGGTTGCCTGTTGAAGGAATCGTGAACTTTTGAGCTATTTTCCAATACAAAAATCAAAAGCTGATCACTGAACTTTCGTAAAGAGAAACCTTTTTCAAGATGATGTACTCAAAAGGAGTATTGAATACAATTTAGATATCTCTCTTGTTTGTAGTTAGCCTATCTCCTATGATTTCCTTGTTCCTCTCATCAGTCTAGGTGGACTTGTGCATAAATCACTGGATTGACAGATTATGTGGGGTAACAAAAAAAGTAACAACATTTTCTTTCAGAGCAATTTATTTATTTATGTATTTTACAAAATAACCTATCACCTCGAAAGTACTCTGCATTATACTTAATACATTTGTCAAATCTGTGATCACATTCTTGGAAATATTTTTCAAACTCATCTGTTTCGAAGGCTGACAGCACCTCCCTGGTGTGTGTTTGTATGCTTTCCCCTTCCCTTCTACGACATCATCAAATCAGGGTCTTTCTTGTCCCTCTTCATTCATGGACACAGAAAGAAGTGGTCAGGTGAATAAGGTGCATTGGATAAGCAAGGCATGCTGATTTTTGCCCATAACTGGTTCACTGAGAGGATGGTGCAAGCATGTGTATTGTCATGGTGGCAAAACCTGTCCTTGGTCTGACACAAAACCTTCCTTTTTTAGTGTATACTGTTGTACAATCTTTTCAGAACCTCTAAATAGAAAACTGATTAACAGTCAGACCTGGTAAGGAGAACTCCAAATGCACTACCCACCTCACATCACACCCAGTATTTGGGGGGTGGTACCCCACTCAGATGTTGCACAGTCTTCCAGATAATTTGCTCTGGAAGATTTACAAATTACAGATTAAAAAATAAGAATAAAATTTGTGATGCAGAGACCCTATTTTTTTTCTCTGAGAAAGTTCAGTAAGTCATTTAGAGAGAAATATTTTTTTTAATGATTGTGTGAGCATGTTTGTGTTTTAAGAGAGAGGGTTTCCAATGCAAACTATCAACTCTGGACTTCATTGTTGAAACCATTCATAAACTCCTCCTACCCCTGAATTCTATCCCACTCCTACTTCTCTGATTCCTCTTCTCCCTCTTAAGGATCTTCATCCTCACTTTCACTGAAGTCAATACATGCCAACCTTTTAGTCCATCACCTCATCTTCCCACTCTTCCTTCCCCTCTAGGGAACCACCACAAATAGTTCCCTTTGCTATGCAAGTCTTTGTATTTGTTTAAATCATAATGGTAGCATTGTCATTTGTCCTTTCTTCATTGACTGACTTCACTCAGCATAATTCTTTCTGGGACCATACATGCCATGAGGGGTTTTATAGTTTCATCACTGTTTTTCAGCAATGGAGACTATTGCACTGTGTGTCTCTACCAAGTTTCTGTATCTATTAGTCTGCTGATGGTATTTTGGGCTGTTTCCAACTTCTTGCTGTTATGTAATCTAAAATATTATCATCTGATATCATTTTTGCCCAATTTTAAAGTTATTCTACTTTTTAATATTTTATTTTTCTTTTCAACTGGGGTTTTACCTATTATATTTTGTTATTATTATTAAATTATTTGACTTTTATCATTTTTACATATTTATCATTTATTATATTTTTCAGTGTATGAAATCTGGGATGAATTAATCTATAGAAACAGTAACTGGATTAATGGTTTCTTGGGGTTATAAAAGGGGAGGTTGATGAAGAACTTAAGGGCTAATAAGAAAAGGTAGAAGAAAGAATAAAATGATTTAAAATTGATTGTGGTGGTAATTGTACAACTTTTCTGAAAATGATTGAACTTTTGACTTTTATTATATTTGGATTATGTCCCAATAAAAACTGCTCCAAGAAAGTAATGCTGAAATGAACAATGGTATTTGCATATGTCTGGTTGTATTATGGCTCTTGCTTTTTTAGGATATATACCCAGCAGAGGTATCACTGACTCATATGAAATTTCTTTTCCCAGTTTTTTGAAGTAGCACCACATAATACCATATCACTTTTCACTATTCTTGTATATATTCATATTCACAGACCCACCCACAGTGTGGGTCTAATCTGTTTGCACCTTCTTCAGAAATTGTTGTTTTCTGAGTTTTGTTTGTTTTACATTATTTGGGGGATCAAGTTTTCATTGCTGGTGTAAGGCGATTTTTCATCACTGTTTTGATTTCATTTCACAGATGGTTTATGGTTACAAGGGTTTTTGGTATGTTTGCTAGATTGTTGGATGTCATTTTTTGTTAATTATTTGCTTGTATCAATTTACCTACATTTTAGCTGAATTATTCATTTTTATATTTATTTCATTCTCTGTAGATCTTACAGATTAGTCTGTTTTCTGCTGTGTTGTGGCTAAATATTTTTTCCGTGGCCTTTGGATTCTATTTTTCAGTTTGACTTTCAATGAATATAAATTTTATATAGTTTTGCGATCAGCTTTGACACAGCTGGTTTACATCTGTTACAGAAATTGGAGTGTGATTTAATTATCTTGAAGCACATTACTTTGCAAATTAGATGTTTCCCAGTAACTTGTTAAGAAAAAGGGGTGGAAAGATGCATTAATTATGGGTGTAAGGATACAGTCATTAGAACAAAGCCTGTGCTGAAGTGTTCAATAAAATAAATTAAATGTGGTGTTGACTTATGAATGTGTTACAAGTTCTGAAAAGAAAAAATAAGAACATTGAAGTACCCTGGATATAAAGTCCTTCAGACACCTCTTACATCTCTTAAACTGAGAATTGTGTGATTAATAGCTGTATCTTGCAGAAGTCCAGATGTCACAGGAACATAAGATTTATAGGAAATATAGACAATTGACCTGAACATAAGCAGACAGTAATAAATATTTTCCATTTGTCAGGATGTGCCTACTACCCTCCCACCATTTCTCTGACAGTTTGTCATATTTTGGTGTCTTGTTGTTGCAGTGATGTTGGAAGCTATATCACTAGTATTTCACCCAAAGTTACAAAGTACATTTCAGCTGAATCTCCAGATTAAGAAAAGCGAGAAAAGAAAGAATCTATTTTCCATTTCTGAGCAAGAAGCTGCTGAAAAATTACACATAGCTTCAAAGTGTCACAAATACTGAAAATCTAAACAAAGGAAACAAACCATTGTCTGAGATACAGAGGGTAGACTGGCCCCTCAGATACAAGGCCATTAGAAATGTAACTGATGAGGAGGTAGTATCTTGAAGGGGAGTCGACCATGGTGATACCTGTAAATCCTATAGGAATGGAACCAACTGGATCTTCATTTGTTGATGGTCCATGATTCAAGGTAAAGAGAGTCAGCTGCATAAACCTTCTAATGATTTGAACTTGGAAGGTGTGAATAATGAATTTAGGAACATTGCAAGTGGTCAAAAATGTAATGAAACACATAAGCATATATATCCTATGCATCACTGAGCCGAAATGGACTATTATTGAGCATTTGGAATCAGAAAATGATGTGTTACTATGTCAGGAATAACAAATTCAAAAGAATGCAGCGGCATTATTGTCAAAAAAAATCTTGCTAAATAAATCACAAAAAATAATGCTGACTATGAGAGGATTATACCTATCAACCTCCAATGAACTCTAATCAATACAACTATCATTCAACTGTATATAGCAACCAAAAATGCTAGTGATGAAAAAAATTGAAGAATTCTACCACTTCTAATTCAGTAATAAATTGAACACACAGGTAGTCAAGATGCTTTGATAGCAATTGGTGATTGGAATACAAAATTAGACAACAAAGAGGAAGGTAAAGTTGATGGAAAATATAGATGTAGTGATAGAAATAAAGCTGGATATTGTGTGATAGAATTTTGCAAAAACAATGACTTGTCCATAGAGCATATATTCTATCAACAACACAAAAGTCAGCTAGACAAATGAATTTCCCCAGATAGAATATGCATAAATCACAGACTGCTTTCAATTTGTAGGAAGACAAGATGGAGAAGTCCAATATCAGTACTAAAACTATACCGGGCTGACAGTGGAATAGAGTACAAATTGCTCATATTACAAATTCAGATGAAGCTGAATAAAATAAAAACAAGTCCACAGAGCCAAAATATTACCTTGAGTCTATGCTTCTTGATCTTTCAGAATATCTCAAGAACAGATTTGAGGCATTGACAAGAAGACCTGAGGGTCTGTGAGAGGACATCAAGACTAACATTCAGGAAGAAAGTAAGTCATTAAGACATTATGAAATATAAAAGAGAATGTAATAAGTGACTCTGAAATATGATCTAAGTCACACGCTAGCTAAAAAATGGAAGAAAGGGTGAAGTGAAGGCGCTGAATAAAAATTTTCAAAGCACAGTCAAGAAGATAAGACTAAATATTATGATGAAATGTGCAAGAGCCTAGAATTAGAAAAAAATAAAAGGGAAGAATGCACTCAGTATATCTGAAACTCAGTACACCTGAAAGAACTCAAGAAAAAATTCAAGTGTCAAATTCAGTTTTGAAAGACTCTATAGACAAAATATTCATCAATGTGGAAGCATCAAAGAAGATGGAAAGAATATACAGAGTCACTGTACCAAAAACAAATTAGTCAACAGACCACCATTTCAGGAGGTAGTGTATGAGCAAAATGAGTGGTGTTGAAATTCAAACTGTGCTAAAACCATTAATCAAAAACATGGCTCCAGGAATTGGCATAATACTTATCAATTTTTTTAAAAAGCTGAAGAAGCACTGGAGGCACTTGTTCTTCAAAGGAAGAAAATTTGAAAGACAGCTATGAGTCTAACTGGAAGAGATCCATATTTGTGCCCATTCCACAGAAAGATGATTTAACAGAATGATCAAGCTATCATTGATATTGCACAAAGATAAAATTTTACTTAAGATCATCCAGCAAAGTTTACAGTACACATTGAGGAGGAATTGCCAGAAGTTCAGGCCAGATTCAGAAGAGGACATGAAACAAAAGATATCATTGCTGATGTCCGATGGATCTTGGAATGATGCATAGAGTACAAGAAAATTGTTTACTTGTGTCTCTTTCACACTACAAAGGTATTCAGTTTGTGTGGACTATAATAAATCGTGGATAAACTTGAGAGGAATGTTCTGAAACACTTCATTGTACTTATTTAGAATTCGTACAAGAAATAAAAGGAAGTTAATGTGAACAAAAGAAGATAATACTACATAGTTTAAAATCAGGAAATGTTGCTTGAGAGTTAACTCCTCTCACAGTACTTCCTCAATTTATATGCTGAGCAAATCACCAGAGAAGCTGGATTATATTATGTGACATCAGGATTGGAGGAAAACCCCATTAACCATTTTTGGTATGTAGGTGATACATCCTTGCTTGTTGAAAGTGAGGATGAATTTAAGTACTTGCTGTTGAAGATCAAGGATTGCAACCTTCTGTATAGATTACAACTCAAGGTAAGAAAGAGCAAAATGATGTTGTTGATGATTTTGTATTAGTTAAATTAACAATAATTGCTCTAAAGCAGCATTCAAGATATCAAAAGACAAGCAAAAGGTAAATCAACTGTACAGGGCATCTTTAATGGTGAAGGTGCAGCCGCCCCATGCTGTGGTATTGTCCATTGTCTCATCAGCATTAGAAAGTTGGACAATGAATAAGGAAGATCATGGAAGAATTGATGCATTCGATTTATGATGCAGGAGAATAATATTGAAGCTACTGTGGACTGCTAAAAGTACAAATAGTTCTATGTTAGAAGAAGTAAGGCCACAGTGTTCCTTAGAGGCAAGGTTGGGAAGACTTTGTCTTACATACTTTGGATAGCTTTTCAGGAGAAACTAGACTCTGGAGAAACACATAACATGTTGGAAAAGTGGAGGAACAGTGAAACAGAAAAAGGGCTGTAAAAGATATGGATTGACACAGTGACTGCCTCAATGGGCTCAAGCATAAGAACAATTGTTCACAGGTCTCAGGATGGTGCAGTATTTCCTTCAGTCCCTAGGATCCGCATGATTCAGGGCAAACAACAACATCTAACAACATTTTTCACTTCCAGTCTTCAGTTGGGAGCCCTGCTGGCATATGGATTGCTAGTTTGGCTGACAAGCACAAGTCAGCAGTTCAAACCTCTTATCTGATCCTTTGTGGAAACATGAGGCTGCCTGAATTCATCTACTTTGTTTTTATGCTTGCCATGGCAGAGTTTGAGATTTGGGGAGCATAGGTCTTTTCAAAGACAATAGGGAGGGGGTTCTGTTAGCTGCTGCCCAGCTCATACCTATTACTGTATAAATCCATGTAGTTGAGTGCTTTCTCTCCTTTTTTGACTTTCTTTCAACTGTGTGCATGGCAAAACACCTGGCTGCATTAAGCTCTGTTGTATACAGATTGAATTTAGTGTGAATCACCTTGATGGCACCTAACACAAACAATGTGACATGTAGATCAATTAGAATTTTTAATGATTTTAAGCTTATTAATTTGCTGACAAAAATGTTTCCATAAATAGCTCTAAAACTAGATGTATAATTGTACTGAAATATAGCATCAAACACAAAGTTCAAGTAAACTATATTTCTATAATTATCCCTTCAACTGTCTTAATATATAACTTCCAATAGTGGAGAATAATTCACATGAAAATATTATGCAGTAAACAATCATTTATTGAGTGTACTCTTGTCAGCTTCATTATAAGTATAAGAAAAAATGCTTTGAAAAATAAATTTATCACTTTAATTTGAGGAAACAATTAGCATCACAAAATGATACCCACATTATTAAAAAGCCATTACATTAAAAAATTGTTTTGGTTACTTGTGATGGATGTCACCACTCTAGGCAATGCATCTAACTTGAATAGAGGAAATTGTTTCCTTATCCTTGATTATTAATAATTGTATAAATTATTTTTCTGTGATTTTTTCAATACACTTAAAGCAATGCAAAATCAGCACAATATTCAGAAAAGAAGAACTTTATTTAGCTAAAATTTTAACACTGTAAACATTCCAAAAGAAAGCATGTTTATTGTCAATAAATAAAATTGTTTATGAAATGAAATTTATGGTATCTTATTAGCAAGTAAACATTGGTGAATGTTGCCACAATAAAGTATGGACTAAGTAGTTCTTGCTAATGTGGGATAATATGGATTATTTTCAGATCCATATTTGCCCAAATATAATAGAACGAAATACTGCTGAGCCCTGCATAACCTTACAATTATTTTTATTTTGGACTCCATTGTTGTCATCATGTTTCAATCACTCATCTTGAAATTCTTCCTCTTTTTCTATTATCTTATGCTTTATCAAATATGATGCTTTTTAAGGACTGGTCTCTCCTGATAATGTGTTCTAAGTGCGGGTGATGAAATCTTTCCATTTTTTTCCAAAAAAGAGCATTTTTCCTGTATGTCTACAGAAACAAATTTGCACAATCTTCGTGGGCAACCTTTCCATACCTTGTATTTGTATGGAGGAACTGTGATGGTGCACTGGCATACAGCAGTGTTAGACTGCAGTCTGCTCGTTTAACAGTTCCAAACCCCCAGTTGCTCTGTGGCAGAAAGTGAAACTTTCCTTTACCAGAAAGGTTTAAAATCTCAGAAACACATAGTGGCAATTGTATAATATCACATTTTTATAATATCATTATGTCTTGGAATCAATTTGAAAGCAGGGGATGTATTTATGTGTAAAATTAAACTGAAAATTATTATTATTTTAGAGACAGATGGCTTTTTTTTTCCCTGAAGGCTTAAAGCACTACTCACCACCATGCATTCATTTTGACTCATGATGGCTAGTAAAAACTCAAAACCAAGTCACTGACCATCAGTTACAGCTCAAAGGGACCCCACAGGGCAGAGGAGAACTGTCCATTTGTTTTTCTTAGACTAAGTTTTTTCAGGAACAGAGACGCTCATCTTTCTCCGGTGGAGAAGCAGGTTGTTCAGTATCTCATACAAAACTAGACCCCAACCTTGAGAACACAGTAAAAGTGCTTCAAAAAGTGTACAGGCAAGGCGACTCTACGACAGCGGACTATCAACTCTCTCCAGAGGAATTCCTCGTGGGCTTGAACCACTGATGCTTTGGATATCAGCTGTGCGCCACAGAAGATCATCATATTTTAAAAGTCAGACATTTTAATTGTAGTAATCTAGCTTGAGATGGGCTCCATTTTGTTTTAGACTGCGTTTAATCCTTGCTAGCAGTTAGCGCCCCTGTTTAGAGGTCAGTGAATGGAGATGCAGAGGAAAGAGAAGCATGGGGAATGAATGTAAGGCAAGGGAGTGCAGCTTGCTCCGGCAGCAGCCCAGAACTGACTTGTGTCCTTTCTTTTCTAAATACTCAAGTTTGGGAATATTTGCCTGGGTGCATTAACTCAGAAATTTTTTTAACTTGAGAAGTAAGCTTCTGGGAACAGCATTATCTAAAAAACAGGTGCAGTAAAAATATAATTTACAGAAAAGAATAGAGACCGAAACAAACTTCAACCTAGACATTCTTAATCAAGAACTGTTTGCTACGCCTTGATATCAAAGCACCTATTTGCAGATTATTTTGGCCTTGAATGTGTTTCCTTAAAATGTTGACTTGTTTTCACGCGCTAGCTACACAACTGCTCCTCTTCCTTTTATCGGCTCTAGACAAAACCTTGACTCTTTTGAGGCATCTCCAAACTCTGCCTGCCCAATTAGCAAGAAAATACGCACAATTTTGTAATGCCTTGAATTACAGCCTCGCTGTCTCCAACTCCATTATCCTGCCAATGTGACAAGACTATAACTGCTAGAGTAGGCTTCCCCTTGAGCCAGTCCACTATTTTGAATTATAAAAATACTACCATGTCTTTATTCTGGACCAAGAGATTTCCAGACACTAGTCTACTCTTGATCCAATTGTCTAATAAAGGCTTGAATAATTAATTTACTGGTGTGGTTGATTTTGCTCAGTACATGTACTGAATGAAGAAAACCATGTTGATTATTTAGATTTGTAATTTCTATTTTTAAATTAATCATTTTAATTTGGGAGGATGTAATGGGTTACTCAAAGAGTCCTGGTAGTTTGCTGGTTATATATTAGGCTGCTGACTGCAAAGTAAGCAGCTGAAAGCCATCGACTGTTTTAAAAGAGAAAGATGAGACCTCCTACTTCCGTAAAGAGTCCATGTTTCTGAAATGCAAAGGAGGGGGTCTTCTCTGTCCTCTAGGGTGGCTAGGGTCATAATAACTCAGTAGCAGTGAGTCTCTTGGTGTAGGCTTCATAATGAAATGTTAGCTGCAAGCTCTGCAGGTTGACACCACCAGCCACTCCTTGAGAGAATCATAAAGCTTTCTACCATTGCAAGATTTTCAGTCTTGGGAACCCGAAGAAGCAGCTCTGCTCTCTTCCACACAGCTGCTATGAGTCCTGATTGATTGTGTCATGGTGAGTTTTTAGCTTAGGAACGATTAAAATAGATACAATAAAATGTGTGGCTTTAATTTCGCGGTGTTTTTCAACCACTGTTACAAGTATTCTTTTTATCATTCCCAGTTAATTACAGCTGACTGTACAAATTCAACTAATAGGAAGATGAGCTGACAAATATTACTTCAATCTCAAGTGCATATGGCCAACTGTATTATATAGTTCAATGCCATTGCTCCCCTGACTGATTGATATTCACCACCAATATAAAACACAATGACAACAAGAACAAACTGCCCATTGCCTACTCTTATATTCAAAGCAGAATTTGCATAGCAAACTATGACTAGAAAATGAAAATTCCAGAATACTTCAATGTGCTTATGTGGAAGTTTTACATAGCTTATGAGTCAGTTATGAGAACAGTACAAGGGAATATTACATGGTTTAAAATCAAGAAAGGTGTGTGTAAGCATTGTATTCATTAAATATTTATTCAATCTTTATTCTGAGCAAGTAATCAGAGAAGCTGAATTATATGAAGAAGAATATACTATTAAGATTGATAGGAGACTTATTAATAGCCCATAATATGCAGATGCAAAACCTGGCCTGCTGAAAATGATGGAGATGCATCATTGCAGCATTTGGTATGGATTATAACTCAAGTTAAAGAAAGCAAAAACTGTCACCACTGATCCAATAAGTAGCAGCATGATAAATGGAGAAATGTTTGAATTTGTCCTACTTGGATCCACAGTCAATGCTCATTGAAGGAAAAGTCAAGAGACGAAATGGAGCAATACATTGCGTAAATCAGCTGCACAAGATTTCTTGAAAGAATTGAGAAAATTGGGCTGAGCCCCAGTGGCATAAGTGGTTGAGTGCGGGACTGCAGCCCATGGGCTTGGCGGTTCAAATCCAGTGGCAGCTCTCAGGAGTGGCACTGGGTAGCGCCCACGGCCACCAGAGGCAGTGATGTCCCCACCCTCCCCTGCCAAAAAAAAAAAAAAAAGAAGAAGAATTGAAAAAGTAGATACTACTTTAAAACTAAGGTGTGCCTTACCCATGGCAGGGTATTTTCAATTTTTAATATACATGTGAAAGTTGGACATTGAGGAAAGAACACTGAAGAAAAATCTATGCATTTGAATTATGATGCTAGTAATGAGCATAAAAAACTACCAGAAGAACAAAAAATTCTGACTTGGAAGAAATACAGCCAGACTGCTCCATAGAATGAAATCTGAGGGGAGTTCAGGAAAGATGGTGACAAATTAACAGACACCAGAAGGTCCCTACAGAAAAAAAGTGCGGGAGAGTGGTGACAAATTAACAGACACCAGAAGGTCCCTACAGAAAAAAAGTGCGGGAGAGTCACTGAGAGGAAAACTCCATACTTCTAGGTCACAGGAGTGGCATCATAGAGATAAGCAGACATAGATCCATGAAGTGTTGAAGAGCTTTGTGCTTTTGGCTCACGACTGTGGAGTCTGGCTGATGCTAACCCTACCACAG